>JBBPOS010000633.1:0-14697 GCA_038091575.1 Leccinum subgranulosum
TTTCGTGGCAAAGTTCTGTATTTCAGACAAGATGACTGGGAGATTCTCTGTGCCCCTTTGCTGGATCAACTCAGCGAGAAAACGTTCAGAGAAATAGAAAAGGTTTCTGATCTATTTCGTGCTGGGATATACTAACGGTTTATCATTGACAGCAAGAGGCGGAAGAAATTCTCCGACAACGTCGACTTGGTTTCTCCTTTGTCCGTCTCCTCCCCAAGGAGATGGGAGTTCGCCCGATTGTCAACCTGAAACGCAGAATGGCCAGACACAAGGTGAGATGAGAAGTGAACTTCATCCGCATAGGATGATGTTATTTCGTAGTCCTTGAACCTGGGCAGCATACAGTCGATCAACCAGATTCTACAGGCGACATTCCAGATACTCACTTACGAGAAGGTGGGTGTTACGATAAAAGAAGCCCAGCAATTCAATTATTGGTTTCATTCACAGCAACGTCAACCAGAGATGCTTGGAGCCTCCGTATTCGGACCGAATGATATATATCCGCGGCTGAAGGCGTACAAGGCGAAGTTGCTGAAAGATCATCCTTCAGGGATACTGTAAGTATTTTAGCGATTATATTGTGAAGCTGAAGTTGAGTGGGAAAGTCCCAAGCTATACTTTGTGAAGGTCGATGTTCAGGCGTGCTTCGACACGATCGAACAGTCTACACTCTTGAAGATTCTAAAGGAACTTCTATCCGAAGTAGCTCGTTAAACTGCCCAGTTGCACTCGAAACTCACGATCTCCTAGGAAACCTACCTTATTCAGAGATATGGACAGATGACTGCGCTCGCTGGCAAGGTCAAACGGGCATTCGTTAAGAAGGCGTATCCAGAAGGTATTTCAGACTGTACATAACTAACCGTTTACATGTTGACCTCGTCTTTTATGCAGACGAGCACCCCGATTTCATAGCTTACGCTCGTAACATGGCGAATGCGTTGCGGGATGCAGTCTTCGTCGATCTGGTATCAGCCTTCGTACATATCCATTATTTATCTCGCTCATGCTTCCAACAGGTGACTTACAGCTTCGAAAGCCGGCAGACGGCGATGCAGCTTCTTGAAGAACACATCAACGAAAACATCGTCAAGGTGAACCAAAAGAATATTGTGTAACTTATTTCTAACAAGCTCCTTCGTAGATTGGTCAAAAGTACTATCGGCAAGTCGTGGGCATCCCCCAGGGATCCGTACTCTCTGCGCTTTTATGTGCTTATTGCTACGGTGATCTGGAGAAGACAAAACTGAACAGCTTTTTTTCGTTGGAGGACCCGCAAAACGTAAGTCGTCGTCGCAGCATCGCATGTTTCTGACTTTTTGACCCGTCGTTCAGCTCCTCCTCCGATTGGTCGACGATTATCTCTTTGTGACCACCTGCCCGCAAAAGGCAAGGTTTTTCTTGGGGACGATGGCTTCAGGCTTTCCCGAGTACGGCTGCAAGATTTCGCAAGAGAAGACGTTGACTAACTTTGATCATGGAATACAAATCATGAACGTCGTCCCTCCTGGACAGAAATGTGCGTCATCCCGTGTTGCGTCAGAAAAAGCACTGATTAGCATTCTTACTAGTCTTTCCGTGGTGTGGGCTATTGATTGACATGACCAATCTTTCTGTTCTCGCGGACTATACACGATATAACGGCACCCGTAAGCATCCTCCACTACTTGAAATCGACCTAATGATAATAAGCTCTGTAGAATTGCGAGGCTCGCTGACTGTGGATAAAGGTCACAATCCAGGTATCAATTTCGCTCATAAAATGTTGCGGTTAGTTCCCCTCCATATTTTGTGACATCTATCAGCAACGAGTTCCCCAGGTTGGCCAAGTCAAGGGGTAACATCATCTACAACGACACTGATCTGAATGGTACACATACGGTGTATCTGAACGTCTACAGGAATTTCCTCATCAACGCTGCCAAGATGCATTATTACCTCGACAGTTGGGGAGTCGATCTTTCGAAGAACGTCAAGTTCCTGCATAGTATGTTTCAATCCGTCTCGAGAGCTACTTTGATTCTGAATACTCTTTGATAAGATACGATCCGGCAAATGATTCGATACACACACGCAGTGATCGTGCAGAGTGCGCGAAGCAATGTCTCTCGAGCAAACGGCGGGAAATGCGACGTTCACAAGGCAGACGTCATTTGGTCAGTACCCGCTTCTGTTACGTATGGCCGGTCATGCACTTATGTGATGCTATGGCTAGGCTGGGCACGCACGCGTTTCATGCGGTGCTGAGTCGGAGGAACGAGCTTTACGCTTCTTCCGTCCTGAAGCCACTGGCTTTTGAGCTCTCCCTGCCAAAGAATCAACGAATCCGGAGGCGATTCAGGAAACTCGTCAAGGAAGGTTCCCCACTCTTAGCATCTATGGGAGTTTAGTTCATGTTCTGTCTCCTCGGGATGGACTCGGACAAGGGCAACTTCAAGTTGGAGGGGGGGGCGCGGAGCTTTGCGCTGGGGCCTTGAGGCGCGCTGTCTGCTGCCAGCTAGGCTAGGGGTCGTCTCAACACGCTAACTGTCAAGTCCAGCTGGAGAACCCGCACAGCCCGCTCAGTGCTGCGGGACAAGCGACTGAAATCTTTGCTTGGGCGGGCAGCTGCTAATTTCAGCACTAACTTGTATTTCCCACGCATCACGTGCTAATTCCCTAGTGGGTAAGGGAACTTATTACTGCATTTGGCATTGACACTCGTCCTGTCCGGTGGCAAGAAACCTGCTGATCATTTTCGAATTCGCGCAAGCCCATGTCTCATTCTGAATTACCACTACGTGCGGTCATTACTAATATAGTCACTGGCGCCAACACTAGTACTGAGCGTGCCACGCTTCCCTGCTTGGCCGAACTCGCTGACCATGCCTTCGCCCTCGCCGATCAGCAAGCTGGCAATGACCCAAGCAACGCTCCTTCAAGTTCAGGAATCTGCACTAAAAATCGCCAGGCAAGGGTACTATACTGTGGAAGACCGTGACAGAGAGGAACTCCCAATCAAAGTGATTTTTCACCAGGATGTGCCTGCGGTGCAAATCCAGCGAACTAGTTGCCTGCTGTGCATCGGGCGTTCCTGGGTAAAAGCTGCCCGTAGTAAAAGCCACGCCGTAACGCACACAGCATCAAGCTTTGTGCGGTCACCTCTCCATGCAGTGCTGATTCTACAGCTGGCGGGAGTGGGGAACTTGAAGGTGAGAGGTGGGGGAACTGATGCACCTGTAACGGTGCGCAGGTTGTCGCTGCTGTGCGCGATTCTGAGAGCGGCAGGGGGAATGGCGAGGATGGCGTGCCTGAGGGGGCGCTCCGAGCCAACCTGAGTGGGGCGTGGGGGAGATGAGGCGTGTGGAGTCGGCGGGGTGTGGGCGGGGCGCGAGCGTCACAACGCACATAGTCACAAGCAAGCGCACACTGCGGTCAATGCCCTGCGCTGGCGGCGAGGGTGGGAGGGCGAAGGGTGGGGGGGATGCAAGCATTGTGACACCGCTGTGGGCGACGTTGTCGTCGTCGCGTCTCCATCGTCATCACTGCCGTTGCGGCGACGCGGTCGTCGTGTCGTCCCTTCATCCTCTTACCGCCGTGGGAGTCAGCAGGGCGGAGAGGGTGAGGAGAGCATCACTCTCCTGAACCCACCCCGTCGTTGTCTCCGTCCCGCCATTGATTCTCCTGTTGCACTTTCATTCTCGCCCTGGCATTCGTCGCGGTCGCTGGGAGGGAAGGGGGTATAGGGCTTGGACGACGACGCCGCCGGTGTCATTGCGGCGTTGCGGCCGCATCCTTGTCACGTTCCGCTGTGTCATCATCCCCTTCGTCGTGGTCTGGAGAGCGAGCTAGTAACCGATCGTTCGCCATGCCGATGACTCAGACTGGCGTCATTTTTCTACACCGAGTGCTAAGGACGGATATATGCTAAAAAAATATAGCACATACATCGTTTCTGATCAGCACGGCATCCAAAAAACAAGGTGATATGCAGAAAATTGAAAACCGCTGCCGGCTGCATGTTGCGTGATCGCTTGTGTGTGTACTATGCTGCTAGGATGGGGGTGGGACGCCGTTACTGAGGGTGACTCGGGGCGAGGGCAATGGCAAAACGATAGCGATGGAAACGTGCACCGTGCATGCACAACGCGCACAATCGTGTGCGTCGTGCGATCGCTTCTACACGCAGGCTATGGGGATGGGGCGGGGGCAGGCAGGGCTCTTCATCTAAATTGAAAGTGTCGGCACTGACAGGGGGAGGGTTGGCCGTGGAAGCATCAGGAGAGGTGGAGGGCTTCTTGCGTCCAAGTTCCTCCATCCAATCAACTTGAACGATACGACGACGCTTGGCAGCCTGGCCGGCGACATGGACCAGGTCCTGTGTCCTTCTTCTTTGTCCCTGGGACTCGGACGTGCTGGACTTTGAAAATGGAGTCCGGCTTCGTTTGTAACAGGCTGAACATCACGGGCGAAATTTAGGCATGATGAGTAAAGAGAGAGAGAGAGAGAGAAATAAATAAAACGAACAAAACGAACATAAGATGAAGAATAGAACCTCTGAGGATGCTCCGGAGAGGCACGGATGAGGTGGTGATGTGCAGCGGATGAGGCACATGCAAGGTTCAGGAGGCACGCGAGTCCCAAACGAGGTCCAAGAGTGGCGCGAATAATACAGCGGCTTTGCAAGGTTCAGACGAGGATGGAAGGGGCACGAAAAATATGTAATTGGCATGCGAAGCCAATGCGAAGTTCAAACGAGGTCCCATTAATTGCGCAAAGAGACACGAGGGGGGTGCAGTTGTGATTTCTATAAATTCTATTTGTGGTGAAGTACTCCGCGTGAGGCGGCATCTAAGAGGGGTATTTATACCAACATAGGAAACGGGTCTCTTAGATGCCTATTGCTACCGAAGATGGTCTGCCTCATGATTCTACGCAACTATATCTGCAAAACGCCACCGTAACATACTCGAGAGTCTAGAAGTAAGAGTATCCAACCGACAACTAACCGATTACGAGTTTCATCCACCCACTAGCACTGCCCCCCGCAGGTGGTGCGGGCGCACGAGGCCTTTTCAGGCACTCGCCTGCACTTTTGCGCTGCCATGCGGTCCCCATCCGAGTCAGCACAGGATTCGATGAAGCGACAAATATAGCAATAGAATCCCACGGGGCTTGCATTTCATGTCAAGGAGTGCCAGTGGCAACCCTTGAAGCTTCTAACTCAACACCACACTTTTGAGATCTGAACAACAATGGCAACAGACGTCACCCAACATCCCCTCCCCACAGTGGCAGATTTTAGTGGACACTCTAATCAGAGCAGTGCTTACACCATCATCCTGCATGCGGAAAAGGAGGCTGAGAAGAGTCAAAACATGCAACATCTTATGTTTTCCAGAGTTGTCGGATTTATGCTCCTCGAGTTCCACAAGCGGGTGTATATCATTAGTGATTTACCCTGTTCCACACTCACCAATTGGGTCACATTGCCACCTACTGAAAAAGGGGCCAGTGACTGTGACCTCGTTTATGGTCTAGGAGAACTTTTGTGGGAGAGATTCATCGGACTATGTGCGTTAACTGATCCACTTTCTTGTAGCACTCATATGCACAAGTTCGAACTTCTACTGCCCAGTACCAGCCTAAGTCCAAGTCACCCTCCTCTCACCCTTCACACTTTTCCTTTGATACATTGGAGGATATGCCAGTGATCAGAGACACAGTGGAAATTGATCAGTGTCACATGCATTTCAGACAGAAGGTATGTATATCTTGCACCATCATTTTCTTCTTTGTGTAGAAACTGTAGACTACCGAGGTAGAGGACTACCGGTACTCACCAGGTGTCAGCGTTGAGATGTTATCGAATGTTGTGGTAAGAGAACAAGATGTTATTAGAACTCAGACGCTGAGTCTAAATATTATATACGACAAAGAAAGATTATGTAATCTACTATATACTGAGTCGTTATTATATAATTATAGAGCGCTCAGAGCTACTAAATAGTGCTCGTTCAACACTTTGTTCAAGTTATATGGTCAGGCCTTGGAGCGGGATGGCTTCCAATGCATGATCACAGGTATCTTCAATAAGAGTTCAGTCAAGCATCTTCCAGGCCTGTTAGATCAGGCATTCCAAGAAGGCAGTGGCACCATGAAGGCCATAATTGAAACAGCTCATATTTTGAACCAATCTACAATGTATGGAATCAACCCTGAAGGGACCAGGCAAACTAGTACTCTGAATAAGGTGTGGTCCTATCATCCTGCCATGTCCTACTATGCTCACCTGTTATGCAGACTGAGTATGCTGTCACCACTTCTGCAGCCATGCTGGAAGCCTTTGGATTCTCCCGCTTCGCTGAGGCATTCATACAGTCTGGAGGCATTCACCAAGTATGGAATCTACTCTCATTGCAGCATGATCTCCACCATAAGTTTGATAACTTGGATTTGTGGTTTGAGCATACTGAGAAGGTGTGTTATTTGGAGATTTTATCAGTCATGAACTCACCTCTTTTGCAGCCTGGCTGCTACAGTATCTGCATATCAGATCCTGGAAATGAGGAATTCATTCGCTGCAACTTCCAGCGCCCTGAACCCCATCTTGTCGGTGCTCCTATGTTTGTTGAATTCACTTCACAAGTTGAGGATAGTGCTGCCACAGTTCCAGTTTTCCTGTGAGTTTCAAACCAAAACCGGTAATAGTTTTGTGCTGACTAAACCCAACCAAACCCGCAGAAAAATCCGGTTGCTCAAGCCGTGACTGACCCCAGTTCCCGTTTCGAAACCGGTCTGAACCGAAAACGACGCAGCAATTGCATGCAGAGACGCGGCAATTTTTTCCCCCTCTGTACACACCGGCACAACTCCCTTGGACGCCCTCAGCCTTTCCCGTTTGGTACACCGTGACTGACTTTCTGACAGCGCAATTCGATGGTGACGTTTGACAGTTCTGAACTGTCACTGACGTGTCTCACTGAGGCTCAGGCTGTAACCGAAGCATAAGTTTTCTCGTCGCTCCCCTCATCATTCTTTTCTAATGCCCGTTTTCACATGAAACACACAGGCTGTGGCCCATGGCCCCGCGGGTTTCAAGTTACTCGCCATCATCCATCTCGTCCCCTCTCCGTCCATCACTATGCAAAGGGTCGTTGCTCATCAAATACCACTCCAGGCATGTCCCCTCACTCTTGTCCATCTTGTGCTGCCGACCATATGTGTTACTGATCATGCTCTGTCGCTCAGAATTGATCACGCTTCTCATTCGACTGCTTCAAACACTCGCCGCCATTCCACCACGGCCATTCTCTCTTTCCCGAGCCCTCCGTTTGCCTGTCTGTGCTTCGGCCTTCACCGTTCCACGAGTATCCATGCTCGACTTACTTCACGATCTGATCTCAGAGCTTGTCGAGGGATTTGGGGTTGAGATTTGCCGATTGTTCCTTGTCTTTTGATTGGATAGGGCACATTAACAATCACTGCCATTTCAAATGTACTGGATTCCCTTTGTTGCTAGAAACACCCATGTTCCACATTCCACCACATAGTAGCACCACCGTTTACTTGACACTCTACGAATATCCACCGTGATTGAGACAACTGATTGGAGCAGATCAAGTATGCCTTCGTGTACGAGCATGAAACTAGGTATGCCACCTTCAAGGCTACAGGTCAAGGCTAACCTAGTGTGATACAAAGTGACAAGGAGGAGTGTCTATTCAGCCCAAGCCTTATCTCCTCAAATCAAAGACACCCTTCAAATCAAAGACACCAGCAACTTCAAACCTACACGAAGAGACCAACAGTACGGTATCAAAACTCGAAGTAGCGATAGGAAAATACTGGATGATGACCACGATGAGCAAGATAGCATCAAAACCGGTCAATATCCCAGTTCGGTTATTCGTCGGTTATCTAACTCTCCTTCCTCCAGATCATTTACTTTCGCTCATAAGAGACTTACCTCTGGATACGGTACAGGTAAACTTTATTCAATATCTCGCATACTCGCTGGCTACTAAGCTAACATTAATAGACGATCAAGAACATCACACCAGAACATTTTATCGACCTTCTTGGAGCAATCAAGAAAGATCCGCCGCCATCGCGTGCAAAGTACGTCAAGAGCTGGCGGTCAAACACGCCGTCGGCTAACTTTATTCACAGGTTGGTATACCTTGACGACGACGCAACACTACTGATTATGCGACCCTCTTACGCACACGAGTCGTTCGTCATGGTCCTCAACCGCATCATCGGCGAATACGTTAGCTCCCTTGGTCAGGACAAGGTGGTTTTCAATTTCAACAGCAACCTCAACATGCCACTGGCCTACCAGAAGTCAGACGGATCCCGTGGATCGGCCATTCCCGACTACCAACTTGTACTCGAAAACAACTCCGCTCAAGCACCGGACTCACCCTTCATACACAAATGGATCGGGGAGGTCGCCTTCACCGTTTCGCCCTCCCAGACACGTGTTCAACTGCAACGCGTTGTCGACCATCACCCCGCGGTCGATCTCACCTTCATGGTCACCATCCAGGAGTCGCCAAAGTGGGAGTCGCCAAGAAAGAAAGACACTGGCGCCCAAAATCTGCGTTCCCTACCCCTTCTGTCGTATCGCAACTTCATCCCAACCATGCCCGCAGACGTATTTGGGCCCGTAATTGTGGAAGGCTTCAATTGGATGTCGATTACACAAATTTCTTTCGAAGTCCATCTCCGTCGCCCCGACGGTTCGTTGATCCTCGATGTCAACGGTGACAAAGGTTTCACTGCAGTTGGGGTACATTCACTTCGTATGATCCTTTATGTACTCACTATATTACTTTACAGACCATTTACCCCACCATCGATATGAAGCCGGTCGATGACCTGCTCACCAGGGCCTCAAGGCAGCTGAAACTTTCGCTTATCGCCGAGATGGAGGCAAGTCAAGCAGCAGCCGATTGTATTGATCGCGTACGCCAATCCACCGGGAGCCTGAACGTGTCGTGGGACTCCGTCCAATTGTCCCTTCGGTCGGCTGTGCTTTCAGCCGCATACCAGCATTACACCGAGTGGTGCACGTCCGGGTCAGGCAAGTGCAAGCACTCCTCGAAGGGTTCGTCTTCTCGCAAGAAACAGAGGGACGCAAGTACTTCCCAATCATAAGTGCCTCTTCGGATTGGCACAAGGCCGCACGACGGTGATCGGTTCCGAAATTTTGTACCTAATTACGCTGTATGTTCCCATCTCTACGCGTCTTCGTATGTTCTCGTCTCTACTTCCTCGCCTTTGTACGTCCCTGTCTACCATAGCGTCCGTCCGTACTGTATCTGGTAGTATGCAATTATGGATTCCGCTCCGTCTTAGCATGTTATGTAAGCTAATACTCTTTGTCCGAGTCCGTCTTATATCGACTATGTATTGCCTCGTTTTCGACTATACCAAACATGTGGTCTTTGCCGACCTGCCCCTCGCTTCGCTCGTTCTGGGATCACCCCCAAGTCCCTACAAAAAGCGGTCGGCCAATTTTTTAACTTGTCCTTCTTTCTTACGACTTTTCAGGTTGGGCTCATGGTACGAAAGTCCAAAGCCGACACTCCTCCCGATTCTGCCTTCTCAGACTCGGCAGCTCCTAAACGTGGAGGTCGGGCCAAACGAACAACCGAAAAGGTTCCCAGAGCTCGCGGCGCTCCACGTTCCAGACATATATCAACAGTGGAGAAAGAGGAGGAGATCGATATTGACGGAGAGCTTGCCAGGCAGGGTCTCGATCAGGACACCGACGAAGACGAGAACCCGGAAGCTCAATCCCGTCCTCCTGCTGCCAATCCACGAGCCTCAAGAACTGCCATTTACGACCCACTTATCGATCCGTCTCAGACTCAATCTACGAAAACGGCAAGCACTGCAGACATACAGTATTTTTTCGAACGGACCGAGGAGAACTCTACGTGCACGCACTGCAGGTATGTTTGTTTTTCGTTTGTCTTATTGAAATTCACAAAGCGGTGTTCTGACTTAGGGATATTCATGATGCCGACCCCATCGAATGGGAGAAAAAGTACTCGGTACGCCGTATGTATGTCTATGCCGCTAAGTCCGGGACCTCGACACTCCGTGGGCATCTTGATCGATGGCACATACACGAGTACCTCGAATTAGTCGAAGCGCGCAATTGGCCGATATGGTTAGATAGCGTCAGGAAGGCGCTGTTATTCGGCTACTCACTGGTGGAGTTACGACAAACGGTCGCGGAGGGTGGTAGTCTGGATGGTCTTCGTGCCCGAACATCAACAATTGGTCAGGGCGAGGCTGGAAATGTTGGTGATCGTGCCGCTCTACCTGCTTACTCGAAGGAAGAGTTCCACAAGCAACTGGTCTCCTTTATTGTGGCTGACGACCAGGTAAGTCGTTTAAACGAACGTAAATTGTGATGCTAAAGCATCGCATGAAGTCTATTAACGTTATAGAGCGCAAAGAGTTCCGCGAACTTCTTTTGATCCTGCGAGAAAACTTACACGACTCCGACATCCCTCGTCGCACCAGTGTCCGCAACAAGATCATGGAGACGTGGAAGCACTATCTCGCAATGCTTACATCAGAATTGGGGGTAAACATCCAATTTTTGACATTTAAAGCAACTAACTTCTATGTTACCTAGAACGCCCTCGGACGAATCTCATTCACGGCTGACACTTGGTCAGCGAGCAATCGGGCTGGCTTCCTAGCCCTCACTGGTCATTGGATCGGGGAAGACTCTCACCACCACCTGGAAATGAGGTCTGCGCTAATCGGCTTCACGAGGATCAAAGGGAGTCACAACGGGAATTTGCTGGCCCGAACAATCTTGGCTCTGCTCGACCGCGTTGGTGCTATGTCTAAGGTATGTTTCTGTTCACTTCTCGCTTCGTTTTGCACACTAAGTCATACATTTACCAGGTCGGACATTTTTCGATGGACAACGCCTCGAACAACGACACGTGTATGAACCACTTACAGGCCCTATTGCGTGCCCGGGACATCGATTTCCACGCACGTGACCGCCAAATCCGATGCTTTCCGCATATCATCCACATATGCGTGAAGCACGTCGTCGAAAGTTTCTCAGATTCATTACTCGAGGAGATCGAGGACGCATGGTTTGACGCTTTTCCGGACGATACTGACCGTGAAAATTATGCCGCTGCTGTCAGAAGGAACCCCATCAAATTGGCGCGTCTCATCGTTATTGCCGTCCGTTCATCCGGACTTCGTCGAGATGATTTTCTGGACACCATCAAGCAGGGGAATTCGAAAAATTGGTACAGGGCTCCCGGAAGTCCTGTCGAAACCGTTCCTGAGCACGAATTGAAGCGCGACGTCGATACAAGATGGGATTTGACGTATGCTATGATGGATCGCCTCATCGAAATGCGTGTGGTGAGTCGGCTACAAATTTCTGACTGTTAATATTACTCTAACTCTGCCAGGCCGTCGATTACTTCCTCGCTTTACCGAACCACGGAGATCTGAAGAAACTCAAATTGTCCGAGTGGAAATGGCGGGTTCTCGAAGACTTCCACAAGGTCCTTGACGTAAGTTTCATATGTTCTAAGTCGTGTTAAATGGTTATCGATGTAAGCTTCCTAGATCCCTCACGTGGTCCAGCATCGCGTCTCTGGCGACAAGTTACCCCGTCTTGGATTATCTGTACCTTATTTTGAATTGTTTATGACTGGATGGGAAGGGCTTCGGGATACTCAAGTGCGCCTCAAACCATGGCTGAATATTGGCCTCAATTGGGCTTTAAAATACTATAGTCGTATGGACGACACTACGGCCCATGTGATCGCGATGCGTACGTTGCGTTATCACATCCTAGAATAACCTAGCTGATTTTTCCATAGTCGTAGAACCCTCTATCCGAATGAGCTGGATAGAGGACCACTGGGGTGATGACTATATTCACACGGCCAAGAACACTATCTTTGACATGGTACGTGCAAGCGTTTCCATGCGAACTTATACTGATTATCCAAATCAGATGCGTCAATATCATAGTCGACTACCCCAAGAGCCGTTCGCAGAGAGCCAACCCCGACTGCTTGAAGACTTCGACGCCATCGCTGCCCGACTGCACATCAAAGACATGGGTGGTCGAAGAAATACCCGAGAAACAGGGCAGGGTACGGTCGAGGACGAGTATAATTCGTACGTCAAAGGAGTGTTGACGAAGCAAGGAGACAACCCTCTCAAGTTCTGGGACGTACGTGCTCGTTCATTGTGATTGCAAATGACTGATGCTAGCGACTAAATACAGGCAAACCGTAAAACCTATCCCATCCTTTTTTCCATCGCAATGGATTATCTGCCTATCCAGGCATCCGCAGTCCCGTGCGAACGCATTTTCTCATCCAGCTCGGAGACCGACACAAAGAAGCGGAATCGGATCACCCCTACCCTTATGGAAGCCCTCCAAATGCTGAAGTACCACTACAAGAGAGAAAGACTGAACTTTTCGGAGGGCCTGGCGATAGATCAGTGGGAGATTATGGACGATCCTGAAGGACCTTTGGATGCTGATCGGACAGGGCTTCAAGGCGAGGATATGAGGCATGCGATCGAGAAGCTCGTCGAGGACATTGATATCGAAGAAAATGCCCTCGCGAAGCTATTGATAGATTAGTACGCGATCTCCTTGTTCTAACGTTTAGTAGTCTCGAATCTGTTGTCGTATTGAGCCTACGGTAGTACGATAGTATGGTATGATAGTATGCTTTGTTTGTTTCTCACGCCGTGTCGTTTCAACTTGTCGAACTTTGCGTATAAACCAACTCAACCATCTTGTGCATAAACGACTACCTTTTCTTGTTGTACTTTATTCCGACCCCATGACTCTTTTCTGTGGCAACCAGGAGCTCGAATTAGGAGAGCGAATTGCTGCTGGGGCATCTGGTAAGCATCTTCAATCACCGTGTGTTAGGCTAACGACCTGCGATACAGGAGCTGTTTTTCTAGCCTCGGATTCTACTAAGACCCACCGTAAACTTGTTGTCAAGATGAGCGACGTAGGATCCCATAATCGCTCAATCGATCATGAATACCGCGTTCTTTTGCAGCTACGTGGCATTGCGGGAATCCCTCAGCCGGTCTGGTTCGGGTCCGAGTCTGGGCGCAATGTCCTGGTACTCAATTACTTAGGACCATCGCTAGAAGATGTCTTTAACGCGTGTGGACACACCTTTTCTCTAGGTACGGTATGCGGGATTGGCGACCAATTGGTATGTTCCCCTTCCTCGCAAACCCTCACGTTGACCATTGATGGTCGTTCTTACAGCATGCCCGTCTCGAAGCTGTTCACTCCCACAATTTCATCCATGGCGACATCAAGCCCAACAACGTCATCGTTGGAGATGATGATACCATGGATACCCTACACCTTGTTGACTTCGGTATCGCTCATCGCTATCGTGACGCACGCACGCACATCCACATCCCATTCCATGAAGGCCTACCGTTCGTTGGGACTCCGGCCTTCGCATCCGTCAACAGCCACCTCGGGAGGGAACTCGGTCGTCGAGACGACTTGGAGTCGCTCGCATATTTACTACTGTACCTGTTGCGCGGATCGCTACCATGGTTCGATGGGGCCCCCATTCGCAAGAGCGCCATCTTGGAGATGAAGCAGAATGTCTCGCTTGACGAACTTTGCAAATCCTTTCCAGAAGTATTTTCGAAATTCTTAGAATACTCTCGCTCACTATTCTTTACCGACAAGCCCAACTACGGGCTATTTCGTTCGCTATTCAGGAACATTCAAGAGGCGTCCCCAGACCAATTTACTTGGCAAGCAACTGGCCGTCTGCTCGACGTGTTGTGTCCCGCCCGCCGTGTGACACCCAAAACGCGTGCAAAAGCAACCCGTTTGGATGATTGCACCATGACCGTGTTGAAAACACCCAAGAGGTAAGTCGTTCGTTAATACCGTTTATAAAAACTATTGATTCTTGGCCACGGGATGTATAGGCAGTGTCGGGAGATGCAGCATGCCTTTCCAAAGGCCCAAACCCCCGGTGATCGTACAGGTACCATGAAAGTTGCAAAGCAGACACGCGGGAGGGCTCAATCAGTAGCAGGCTGACACTGGGCGGCGGGCGGCGCTGCTCGAGTATTTTGATCCGTGGAAACATTATGTTGTGGAACTTGTGGTATGCAGGGCCGAGTCGAGTCGTCGTAGGAGTATTCCCAATCAAGTTATCTATGTTTGTATGACATTGATCTATGTATGCTTTGTTTCTGACTGGTTCAAACCAGTCCGAACCAGTTCTGGACTGGTTCGGACCACTAAGTAGTTTGACCTAGTCGTGAACTGGAACTGAACCGGGTAAAACCGGAACCCTGATTTGTCATGGGTTTAGTTAGATTATGTAAACTAAACTCTGTCCAAACTGAATGAAACCAGGACTGGTCCGTGGTTAACCGGACTGTGGCAACACTATCTGGAAGTCGCCGGGGTCTGACGCTGGAGACTCAGTTATGGCGGGTGAGCCCGAACCTGGATCAGAGTCGGGTAATAAGCAAAGCTCTAGCTTTTCTCTGTGGTCACCATCACTATGAACCGCCCCCACTAGTGTTGCCACAGTCCGGTTAACCACGGACCAGTCCTGGTTTCATTCAGTTTGGACAGAGTTTAGTTTACATAATCTAACTAAACCCATGACAAATCAGGGTTCCGGTTTT
>JBBPOS010000634.1:0-14680 GCA_038091575.1 Leccinum subgranulosum
GGCGATGGACTCCCGTCGACGAAGAAGTCGACGCCTCCACCCACAGCCAATCCATTTGCAGCTTCGTCGGGTCCCAGCCCATCGCCCTCATACGGGCAGTGCTACCCATCGCCTCCAAAGCCGGTGTTCCCTCCTCCCCAAAACCCTTCTGCGGCCTACATCACTATTCCCGATATCCCTTCACCTCGTACTCACCGTCGACATCTCCCGCGTCGTCTGCTTCTCCCCCCACTCCTCCTGGGATCGAGGATCTTACAGCCAAGATCGTCTCGGCGTCATCGTCGCCCGGTCTCGTAAAAGCAGAGGCCATCCCACAGGAATCCCACTCGTTCAGTTCAAAGAGCAAGATGTTCGCATTCGCTTCTCCTTGCGTGTGGTAACCCTTTCCTATTGTAGCTCTCATTATTCATTCACAGCATTCGTCTTGAAGACGATGTTTATTGTATTTTTTTTGTATACACGCCCTCATCTCGAGTGACAGTTTCTCACCATATATTTTAATATTTAAGGATTTATCTATATTAATTGTGCAGATGGACTGTCTTTTCGTGTGCGTTCTCGGTGCAGAGAGTGAACTTTTTTTTCTAAATCGCGCGGGAATGTTTTTACAGAATTATTTCGGGTGTACATCGTGCAGTCACGTCTAAATCGCGCTGACATTGCAGTGTGAGAGATTGATGGATCCGAATCGGTTGTTTTGAGATCAAAACTTGCACCCAGCAGAGTCATATAAGAGTATTTTAGACAAATGTTGACTTGAATGTCACACTGCGGGCAGTATTACCAGGTCGATTTTGTTTCCCAAAATATATGTAAATTGGTAGGATGGTATGGGCTTATAACGGAGGAATATATGGTACAATGGGTATCATAGAAGCAATCATAATCAGGCCGGCAGCAAAATATCATACTGGTACAGTTCCGGAGGTGAAGCAATGGTTGGCAGGGTTGACACATGTGCACCAGAATTCACTACAATGCTAAACACTTACATACGGTTTATGCTTAAGCTGCACAAGTGTCATGCAGATGCAAAAGATAAAGGGTTTATATATGTTTATATATACTTGTCTTAAGCAATAATTTTTTTACCGGTGATCAACAAGTCTCAGGCCTTATAAACCCTTACATCCATAAGTAGCATAAGTACCAGGATGAATTTAATTCCCGATCGAATATCAGGTAGTTCGACTTTTCGTGATGGCCCGAGTTGGACATAACTTGACTCGGACTTCCTCGTCTAAAAATTCACGACCAAATAGCGACGACACGTGCACATCATGATAAAGGCGAGCAAGATATCGATGAGATCGAGCGCCCATGGCACAGGGTAAACTGCTAGTCTGGTCACCAGACTAGTAAACTGCGTGAGAGTGGATGGAGGCGTACCGAAAGGGAACGACCAGACATTCTCTTCGTACTTTATGTAACCTGACCCAGTATGTTTTCCACATGGCGCTCAAGCAAGAGGAATGGTGAGTATTGCGTAGGCAAGTCCATCGATGAACGGTGCTGACGAGAGCAACAGAGCCGAGTAGGGCGGAGAGCCCATTTTTCTTGGACGGTCAGCAGGTACAAGCATCGGCGACCAACGAAAGAGTGGTACCGATGGATACTCACGAATCGAATGGAAAAAGCTCTACCTCCGAGGACAAACATGTGGAAACAACCGTAAGTCTTTCCCTCACTTAGTGATCAAAGTGTTGACCAAGCGATTCGGCATCTCAGGGAGTGCCCAGCTCCACCGTCCCAGCGGAGGGGGTGAGGTTCAGATTGAAGGCTCGTAAAAGCGGGCACGTCATTTATTCACGTCCGGAGAACGAACCTTTGGTCGGGCACTACTTGGGCCCAGAGTACACTGGCAGCGGTGACCAAATCTTCACATTGCTCCATGGTAAGGGGGAGAAGGCGGGAACGTATGCCATCAAGAGTTGGTACTGCGGCAAGGTGATCTACTCGCGCACGACGGAGCCCTATGTTGGCAACGTTTACGGAGACGGCATCTTTGCTGACAAGTAAGTTATTCTGCACTGATCGACGAATAGTGGTATATTTGCTGATTTACAAACGCAGCTGGTTCAAGTTTCCTCCGGATGCGAATGACAAGAGCTCTTTCCTGATTTACTCTCCGGCTTCGAACACTGTCCTTTTCTCTCGTACTAATCAGAATCCTCAGTTTGGAAACTACACGGGCGGCATGTATGAGGACCAATTGTGGTACTTCCAACGTGTCTAGGACCAGTCGCTAGTGAATAGCAAGTGAAGAAGGCAGAAGTATGTATTCTTATTTCTTACTGTCGCGGACGAACCGCTTTCTGACAGTAGTAGTTTTCAGGAATCTGATTTGTGATATCGCTGATGTATGTACGATCAATGTGCTCTGTACTCGTGTATGTGGAATGTGTATTCGAGTGACATGTAACCGGTGAATATTCAATATTCGATGTTGACAGTTGCGTTCACCCATGATTCGCCTCTTTAACTGCCCTACTTAACAACGTGCTGCATGCTGCATGCCGATCAGGATGGCCATGCTGTTTGGATCCCTGTCTGTTGCATTGTCTTTCTATTCAATAGAATTTTTAATGGGAGCGTGATCCTACCTAGAAGGGATGTCGATTTAGAAGTTATATCGGGGCGACAGACACTGTCTTAGGTTAGGTTAACGAGCACGGGTCTTCGGTGGCCCGGGCCACCCGTCATCAACATTCGACTCGGACCCAGGCCATTTCGCGACAACCGATATCAACACGATGTTGTGAGCCCGTGACGTCCACTATCCTCTGCTTGGATGCCAACTCAACTGCCTCAGTATCGTATCTCTTCGGGTGCCGGCAGCACACGCCCGTCCTGTGCAAGACGCATATCTCGAGCTGTGTATTGAGCGCGACGCGCATCGTCCTTGCGATCAGGTGCTGTTCCAACGACGACAGGTCCACGACTGAATGCGCCGTCGTCGAGTTGGGGCAGAACACAAACGTGACGCTGAACGGAGTGTGGTGGATGGCGAGCGGTACGAGACATTCTTCTGGCGCGTGCTGCGATCACAAGGTGCATGATTAATTGATCGAGTACGGAGACAAATGTGTACGAATCACGATGACCTCGGCTTCCGTTCGACGGGTGTGCTTGAAGGCGACGATGCCTGCGAGACAAGCACAGCCGAGTGTGTTCCCTGCGTTGGCGAGACAGTGTATTGTGAGACAGAGGTGTCAGACCTGGAATTGTATCTTTAGTTAGATAGATTCGCTGGATGAGCTACACGCACGCGTTGTCCGGCGACTATGCAAAGCGATTCCTTGTCGATCGCATCGCTCCGCCTCAGAACTTTGTCGAGCATCCGCGTCATCGTTACCTCATCTTCCGATGTTCTAAAATAAGAGAAGACACGAAAATGAGCACTTTTTAGAAGGCAGGCAGACTATAGGGCCTACCGACCGACTTCGTAGTCAACCGAGGCCATGGGTGAAATTTCAGAGTGGATGGTGATTATGCCTTCGAACGGCCGATCTGACGATGGTTTGACCATTTTTACATCGATGTGGGCCACTATACGTATTAAAAACGCTCAAGTAAAGTAAAAGGATACGCGTACCGCGTTTTGCTCAACGTGCGCATCCGTATTTCGAGCATATCGCGCCCATCGAGGCGGAGCAACTGTCTCAGTGCATCGTAAGTGAAATCTTTCTCGGGTATGGAAAGTGATGCAATGATGCATGATGGAGCGTCGTGGCAAGTTGTAAAAGCGTCATCGATATTGCTCAGCTTACGTACTTTCTGAATCCTCTTCCGAGTCCATCATGGTCCGATTGATCACGCACAATATGCTTGCCTGCCACGCCAAGGGCTGTACGTCCAACAACTTTCCGCTTCTGTTTCAAGACGTTCAGATCGAGCTACGTGAACAAGAGTTCAACCCTGATTTCGTCAGAAACTTCATCCCGAGACTCGAATGGCGTGCACTCGCCGACGCTGCCGCCCTGGCCAGTATTCAATTTATCTCCCATAATCATGTTCTGACGAAGCAAAAATCAATTTTTTAGGTTGGAGATACATCCCTGCCTCCAGAGCTTCCACAGATGGCAGACAACGAGCTCTTGCAAAAGCTGCATCACGTTCTACTTGAGGTACTTCTCTCCTAATTTCAACACTTTTCGTGTTCAAATACACGCGACGTGCAGATCCACGTCGTTGAAGGCGTAATGGTATGTCCCAACTGCAGGCATTCCTACCCGATCTCGAATGGGATTCCAAACATGGTCAGTCCTTTCACCACATCCTTCTACGGCCACGCGTGATCATACTTGTCCTTTATCCATAGCTTCTGGCAGAACATGAAATCGGTTGATGCTTATCTTGATCTCGAGGATCGTCGGCTCCGGATATGATTTAGCGATTCGGACACTCCCAATAGGGCCCGGTCCTTCAGCGTAATGCTTCATCAAATTAACCCGTCATGGTGTTCCAATTACCGACATTAGAGGACACTTGTCTCGGGAAAAAAACGCTGCGTCCTTCTGCATAGGCACAGGATTCCCCATGCCCTGCGCTAAGGCACCGTTAATATTGGGTCCAAGAATCGATTAATCAACAACATAGGTGCAAGTTTAGACATCGTTCGTTTACCTAATATTTTTGCATCGCACGCCGAGTACCCGCTGGCAAGTCTCTTCGAACAGCCCACCCATCGAACGCAGAGCCAGCTTGGAAGGGATTGGGGTAGCCATGCGCGCTTGTCATCTTGGCGCCAGACGACATCTCAGTCGTTGCAAAAGCAAGTCAGCAACATTGAACGACACGCGCGTTTCGAGCGGTGTTCCCAGTCGCGCGGGCGTGAACAAACACGAAAAACTCGTACCGCAGCGCTCGTAATGCCAAAGGAGTCCCATCCCGTGTAGTACGTGAGCGCACGCCCTAGGTCATGAGGTAACCCGGCACCTGCGAGTACATGACAGTGAACTCGAGCGCGTCCGCGAGCTTCTGTTGTTGTAGTGTGAGCCTCCGTACAGCGGAATTATGAGCGAGAGCGGGTCGTTGATGGTGTGGATGTGCGGTCCTGTGAAGAGTAGTTAAATCAACGACTCTTAGAGAATGATCGGCGAGGACTCGCGCTGACGTCGGTATATAGGGGTCGGGTACTCGTTGAAGCTGGATCTGTGTGGCGGCAGCAGGGAGCGCTTCCAGTACCTGGAGAGTACCATTCGTCGTCGATTTGACGCGACCTGAAAAGCACTAGAACGTGGTCTCGAGTAGCAGACTGAAGCGCAATGGATGCGATTCTCCATTTTGCCCGACACCTTTCCGGCGTTCCGTGATTTAATAATGCTCTATGTTACCCGTCCTTCTCGTTCTCGTTCCGATACAAATTGTATTTTATTTATAACTCGGTAACTATAACCGGACGCAAGCAAGGTGTTGTCAGCCAGCTTAAGAACTAGGCAGCGGCGGTGCCACTGAAGAGTTATGTATGTATCAATGCCGGAAGGAAGTGGTTAGTTATCCGGTACTTTCCAAAGCCAAAAAGGTCCTGCCGGGACTTTGTGAGTAACCAATATTCAGTCCCGCACAACTGGTACCTCACCAACAGGATCACCTAGGTGGCAACGGAGTCAAAACGTGCCTGTAGTGTAAGTGATCATAGACCACCTACCACGTTCGTGATGAGCACCAGTCCAGGTTCCAACGACTCCCATCGCGCTTGCTATGCCGCCAATTTGCACCCCTTCTGAGCTGTAGATGAATTGGTGGAATTCAGTCACGCAACTCAGGACCAGATCAATAGAAACGAGGATCACCTCCATTGCATGTGGGATTCACGTGCAGACACCTGAGATTATGTACAATCATGTCGTTTTATGTCAGAAACGAAAAGATATCAAACAACTCACGAATCGCCAGCGCACCACACCATCGTCAGCCATGTATACCGACCCAAGTATCGTGGCAACATCGCTATACATACCCTGAGACGAACCAGAGAAGTAGAGTGTGGGATACTTTTCTTTATGGGATTGAGGAAATCTGTCAAGGGTGTAGTATTTCGGCACGGCATCCTTACTTATGAGGCGTAACTTCAGTTCGATCAAACGGGTCGCTTCAGAAAAATCAGGCCCTTCAAAGAACGATGTGCCTTGTGGTTCCGCATCGCCCGATATGGAAAACTGGAAACACGCGTGTCAGCTGTAGCTCACGAAGATACCCGAAAGGACAGAACTACATTGAATGCTGGAAAACAACGATCAAAACAATGACACCCATTTTTTTGACGACTCACCAAATAAATCACTTCATAAGAAATATCCATTCAGCTTTTTCATTACATGTGAATACACGAAGAGACTCACCGATAATCCATAAATGATACGATCCGCCTCCAATTTCCCTCCACTCCTGCCCAGTCATGGGGAGCAAGGCTAGTTGCATGAGGTGCGGAATATGCGCGAGTTGCTTCGAGGTCACGAGGGGGCAGCGTATCCAGGAGATGCATCTCCGGATCTCCGAGATTGAACACCATCACGTTTATGATAGATTCCACGTGAAACCAGTCCACCTCTCCTGTTTTCGGCATAAAAGGTCCCCAGTCGTTGTCCCGGTGGTAGTTATTGAGACTGTACACATGGCGCCTGTTCTCATTGCGAATGTATTTCCTTTGTGACTTTGCTTCTCCATCGGTGCATTTGTCAAGTGCGAGTGCCAGGTAAGAGCGAAGACGAGCAAGCGGCTGACAAGTGCGTTGCTGGGCGAAGGGTGGTAGCTGTAGCATGTTCGTGGATTCTAATATGTCCATCACCCACAGTAGACTGGGAGATGGGATGTGCTCGTAGCCTTGCATGACAGGCGAGGCAGATCGTACCACGCCTAGCAAGATAACAAGAGCTGAATGACGATCCTCTTGAGTGGATCGAGGACTTCGTGCAACGGTCTCGGCATGTAGTCTGTGCTGAAGCTCTGTTTTCCAGTCAAATTGGATATCTCTGCGGGGGCCTTGGCATGTCTTGCGGGGGTCATCGAATGGAAAAAGAAGAAATAAGTGGCGCCAGAGATATTGATCCTTGGTATCATTCACGTATGACCATGCGGCGCGACATGTCTGAGCAAAAGAGGCCACATCACGAGGATGACAGAGAACAAGAGTTTGTTCTGCAATCTCCTCTGGTATGGACCAGAATCCAGGATTTGAAGGCAACATCGGGAGAGATACTGGAAAACCGGGAAAGGAAATGCGGGACGAGGGAAGCAAGAAACCAGTATTTAAAGATCTTGGGAAGCCAATCGAACGTAAACATGACTGCTGACGGGGTGTCTGATACATACCTGGTAAAAATTCTCAGACAGGCATCGCGGTTTGTTCGGCATGAGACCAGGTGTACTACAGGAACGCAGTACATCCTCTCACAGATGGGAGTCCCGGAAGCTGAACCAATGTTGAGCTGAGGCTTATTCAACTATATGGAGATGGTGCTGGGAGCCTAGAACTGCATTCCCTATCCTAAGAAGGGTGCAGTCTATCCCCCGTTTTGTTGGCTCTCCAAGAGGCACCGGGTCGGGCACATTCCAGGAAGTGGAAGATCTGAGTCAAGTGAGGTCAGGTGAAGTACATGACGATTGAAAGCATTAATTCGTGGGAATCTGACAAGGTTCTCTTTCCTTTTCAGACTGTCCGCGTGTTCTTCGCCGAACGTTTAAATTCAAAGTGTTTAGAAGTTCCCCATATATCCCGTTTCCCAACACAACAAGTAGCTCACTCGACGGACCTTCAGCCTCTGACTTGTGTTCCTTTCAGTCTTCAAGTTTCAAGTCGTCGTCCATCATGTGTGCTGTTTCGACTTTTCCGTCCGGGTTCAACGTCCGTTAACGTTCAGGACCGGCCTTTCTATGCTACTACTTAGTGCGCGGCTATATTTGGCACTCAGCCTGGTGGGATTACCAGCAAATCCGCAATTTGGATTCACTGGCGCTGCTATGAAGTACCATCCAAGAATTCAAACCTCTCATTATTTACTACTTGTATTTCTATACTTGAAACAAATGACAAATGATAAATAGGCTGTGACCGCAGTGTGACCTGGTGACTGACGGCCTTGGGCACATACACGATTGCTCACAAGATGTACTCGTGCATTCGCATCATCTTATATGCCTCGTTAATAGGCCCTTCTATTGCCATCCAGTTTCCGTTCAAGCTCCCGCTTTTCAAGTCCACTCAGGAAATCGTCTTGGAAGAGCCAGTAGTCAACGCAACCCCTCGCATAGCCATCATTGGAGCAGGCGCAGCAGGCTCGTCTGCCGCATTCTGGATATCAAAAGCCCAGAAAAGATCCGAAATCGACGTTGAAGTGGATGTCTACGAGCGCGCATCCTACATTGGGGGTCGTGAGTGTTCTGTTCGGTCAGTAAATTAGCTTCACCGACGCGTTTGTAACACCTAGGGAGCACAACTGTCTACCCTTATGATGATTCTGCCTATGCACAAATCGAACTTGGCGCCTCGATATTTGTTGACGCGAACAAGAACATGATGAGGGCTTCCAAGGAGTTCAATCTTAGTCTCGACGACGGCTTCGCCGACGACTTCGGGGAAATGGGGATATGGGATGGTAACAAGTTTGTCCTTGTTGTAAGCTCTATGCGCCTATCTTGACTCGCGACAAAGTTTAATGTTTGATTACAGATGGATAGCAGCAACTACTACAAGAGTTGGTGGACGACGTTGAAAATCCTATGGAGATATGGTTACTCTGCTCCAGTCAAGGCCCAAAAGCTGTGAGTACATTGCAAGTTTGCGTCACACTACTGATGCGCCTTGAAGCGTTCAAAATATGATTTCGCAATTTGTGGGGTTGTACACGACTGAATCACCCCGTTGGGACAATATCACAGACCTTGCTGTCGCGTTCGGATGGCTTGGAATGACCAATTCTACGTGCACAGATCACCTTATCCTCAGCGGTATTTCTGAATTGTTTGTGCAAGAGATGGTTGAAGCCGCTACGCGCGTCAATTATGGCCAGGTAGGGCTTCTTCCTAAGTTATGAGATTCAAGGCTTCACTGAGAAATGGCTGCTTCTAGAATGTTAATGAAATCCATGCATTGGAGTGCATGGTGTCCATGGCCGCTGATGGTGTGAGCGTAGCTTCCGGCAATTTCCGCATATTCGAGAATTTCCTCAATAACTCGGGTGCAAATGTTCATCTTAACACCGAGGTATGGCATTGACGATTTTCTGTTGTAACCTAGATAGCTCAACTCTTTTACTTAGGTTGCCGAAATCAGCCGCGTTCCTGACTCATCCCTATGGACCGTCCGCACTCCTTCGGGAACAACGACGTACAAAGGGGTGATTCTTGCTGCTCCCTTTCATCAGACAGGAATCTCAATTCCGTCCGAACTTGCGGAACAAATTCCTCCGCAACCATATGTCCATCTTCACGTTACTCTCCTCACCACCCGCGATAATCAAATGAAAGCGGAATATTTCGGCCTTTCCTCAGGCGACTATGTGCCACGAACGATTTTAACAACTTCGCAAGGCATGCAGTCTGGTGGAGTTGACACTGAATTTAATTCACTGTCATATCATGGGCGTGTTCGTAAAGCGAACGAGACCGGTCATTGGATCGACCAGGAGGAATGGAATGTTAAGATTTTCTCGAAGCAGCGCATCTCAGATGAGTGGCTGGCAAAGGCATTCCACCATGTCGGTTGGGTATACAGGAAGGAGGTAGGGTGCTCTCGCATTGTGTTCGTTTTTCTGACTCAAATGTGGTCAGTGGAATGCGTACCCAGTGTTGCCACCCACTGCCAAGTTTCCTCCGGTCAAGATTGACCAAGGATTCTACTATGTGAACGCATTCGAACCGTGAGTTACGTGGTTGTCTTAGTCTTGTGCTTGCTTGACGAATGATGTATAGGTTCATTTCGACAATGGAAACGGAAACGATTGCCTCACGCAATGTTGTCGACCTCCTTTTGAACGAGGAGTTTGGCACGGGCATATGTGGCTCTTTGATTTCTGATTCCGAGGCTCACATTGATGAATATGCCACCCAACTTTCAGCAGAGAGCACAGACTTCGTCCTGGGATGGGATTGTTGATCAGTGAATCGGAGACGTCAATAATCGCTTCCCACATCATGGACTGCTCCATTTTTTAAAACTCGCAGAGCTTGGATTGTATATATGTTACACGTTTAGTTGGTTCTGCTGTGACTTTAGCACAGTATGATAAAAAGTGTAATCCGGCAAAGTTTACAAGATTAAAAGACTCGATGATAGCACGGTTGACGAACCAGCGGAGAAAAAATAAGGTGTTCACTCCTTTCACTCTTTCGATTCTCCCCTCCTCTGCAACAGGACTTTTAAGGTGTTGTGACGATGATACCCCTCAGTCGTCCCCACACTTCTCCACGATTGGCTCCAGCGATGACGGTTCATCTTTGAGTATATGAAGAATTTCCATTTTCGGTTGACTGTCTGGTTGTCCGTGCGGATGCCCATTGTCGTAAGTGTCTGCCGTTGGCGCCTCTGAGACTTGATCGCTGATAGAATGGCCTGGCGCCGTCCAGGCGGAGTAATCTCTTCGCACCTCGATGTAGTCGTTCGCAAACTCCCCAATCTGTTGTAAAAAGTCACACACTGTCCCACAGGTCAAAGAGTGCTGCACACTTACCTCGACTTCGTCCAAACCAAGGCTTTCGCCCTCGGGTGTCGTCTTCAAATGTAGGCCAGGTATGACATCGACCACTTTGGCGATGATCGCTGTCACCACAAAGGTATAAGTGCAAACAGCGCAGACATATGCAAATTGGATGTATAGCTGTTTGTAGTTGTGGTCAACCCAACCGCCATTAACATTCGTGTTTACGCCGTCCAGGGCGATAACACTATGTGATGCGAAGAGGCCATTCGCTAGCAGACCGATGACACCGCCGATAGCATGCTCAGCAAAAAGATCAAGTGCGTCGTCGATCTTTAAGTATGCTTTGACTATAAGACAGATCAGACACTAAATCAGCGAGGTGGGTAAGGTCATACGTTTTGTTGCGTAATTGCAAACTGCGCCCGTGACGATGCCCATGATAACAGCTGCCCATGGTTGGATGAAACCTGAAGCTGGAGTAGCAGCTACCAAACCAGCGATAGTCCCCGAGCAAAAGCCGACCATGCTGTATTTGCGTTCCAAGCGATAATCGAGGAGGCACCAAACAATTCCACCGAAAGCGGCTGCGAGCATCGAGTTCCATATTGCCATAACTGCACGAAGGTTTGCGCCGAAAGCACTGCCACCATTGAACCCGAGCCACCCGAACCAAAGAATGAATGTGCCAAGGTTGACCATGGACACGTTATGTGGCCTGAAGTTCGGGAGCTCTTTCTCCTGTCGTCTTCCGAGGACCCAGGCGTACGCAAGTCCACCGATCCCACTGCCAATTTCGACAGGACCTCCGCCTTTCAAAAGTAGAAGGAATTGACTTTGACCGAGATTGTGTATAAGACCGGAGCTTACCGGCATAATCAAGAACGCCCCATTTGAATCCCCACCCATTAATGTTCCACGCCCAGCAAGCCACAGGGCAATATACGAGAGTCATCCACAAGAAGGTGATAACCATGGCGGGAAGAACCCTGCCGCGTTCCGCGATCCCACCGACCAAAATGCCAACTGTCACGCAGGCGAATTCCATTTGGTAGAAGCTGTACAGCAAGGAGGGTATCAAGGGGGAACCTGGAGATGGCTCATCGAGGACATTCATTAGGCCAAAATTAGCGAGATTTCCAATGAATCCGTTGGTCGCGGTCGGTGAGAAGGCCAGAGAGTAGCCCCAGAAATACCACTGAAAGATACAAATTGCATTGCTGGCGGATACAACCCAGATCAACGATAACGCGGATTTTCTCCTAGCCAGGCCGGAGTAAAGGAAGGCTGCAAAGAAAAGGGGTCGATTTGGATTTACTGGGTGCTCAACGTAGATTGCACGAACCAAGACCAGGAATCATGAAAGACACCATAGCACCCGCAACGATGATAAAAGATACATCACCGCGATCAAATCTGGGGAAATAGTGAATCTCAGATATGATGACAAGATGATCATGGCTCACTGGCTAGCGTCTCCTAGGACATAGTAAGAGAGGGGCGAATGAGCAAGCGTAACGTTGAGAACGCGGGCAGCTGAGCTCACTTGTTGAGAATCCGTTGATCCGAAGAGGCATGTCAAGTTGAGGGGAATGCTGGTGTAGAGCCAAACTATTGCCAAGGGCAGATTTTAATAGTGGCCTGGACAGGCTTTTCCCAGGGCGTTGGAACAAGTCGGATGATGAACCCGTTAATGCTGTCAGTCACGGTGGTCAGCAGCGCTCATCATGGTGGTTCCGCCAGCCCAGGATCAACCCGCTGTACGTACTAGTTTGTATTTGGCAACTCGGGCCCGATCGGATAATCAAACTTTGCCGTCACCGATTTGAAGTTTACACCCCTGTGCGGACCTCTGCCGCAGGGTCGTGGTCAAGGTACTCGCATAACAACCTGTGCGTGAGAGTACTTGCCGTCATCATTAACTCTGTAACGAGTAGGAGCGCGTGGTCAGTTTGGGTTGGGGTACACTGTAACTCTAAGATGTTCCATCCGGTCACAAGGTCCCGGGTAAGACTTTTACCTGTTCCGACTCCGGATCACGTCAAGGTACAAATACTGTGCCAATCCAGGTTAAGTACTTGGAGACGAAGCTTCGTTTCGATGGTAACATTAATGATGGTTCCGGCAATGACCGAACTACTCCTGAGCCAACCTCGACCCTGAGCCGAGCTTCATTGGCAGCACATCATGGGCGGTGTCTATGGGCTGTACGAAAGGGCTGGTTCACGTCGTGCCCTAGGTCGTCAAATTCGGCAAGCCGATGGACCGCTCACGTCCTGCTAATCGGTGTGTTGTCACTTGGAGCTCTCGGAGGGCTCCACTTCCATTCGTCAATGAACCCGCTGGAGTTGGATATGTATTGTCAATCCGAGGTTCTACGGGTATTCGTTCACGATCGATACGTTCTCTCTGACCCGTTCTATTTCTGTGTGCGTTTCTATCGCGCTAACCGATATTCACTCGCTCTTTTGCGGCATAGTGCGATCACAGTGGTCCTCAGAAACTACAAGGTACATTTCGAACATCATCCTTCATGCTGCTGACACGCCTAAGCCATCATCGATCTCCAACCAGATGATCCCCAGAACCCCGTGCGCTACGTCGCTCAACGGAAACGGGAGGGCGTATTTTCCTCGCAGCCACTTGGCCAGTATGTCACCTCATGCAGTGCAGGGGTCTCTATGTCGCAGTCGATGGGGACAATACCAAGTGTATGTTAGCCATGCGTCGCCTTCGATTTGAGGGTCACTCTTGACACACTCGAGATTGTTCGTAGTACATGCATTCATAGTAAATACTGCAAATGTTTTGTTAGATGAGGGCATTGCATAATTTACGAACTTTCTATTCATTCATCTCTGCTCGTAGTGAAGTATATACCGGTACTACAGAGCTCAGTCTGAGTAACTTGAACGATGTATTGGGCGGAACGCGGCCGCGCGCAAAGTCAATAACTTTTTCTGAAACTCGCTTGTATAAATTTTACAAGTTCACTACAGTAGTTCTGCTGTGACTACTCTTTAGCACAGTAGCATAGTTGAGTGTAGACCGGGAAGGCTTACAATAAAGAGAGCATCGACTCCATGAGCTCGGTCGTTTACAAACCAGCGAAGGAAAAGAAACGAAGCTGTTCACCCCTCTTTCATCTTTTCTTCGATTTCAATTTCTTCCGATTCTCCCTCCCTCTGCAACGAAAATTTCAGGGTGTCGGTGTCGGCCTCAGATGATACTTCCGAGTCGTCCCCACATTTCTCCGCGATAGGCTCTAGCGATAGTTCATCTTTAGCCGTATGATGAATGTTTAGTACCACTTGACAGTCCGACTCTCTGTGCCGCTGCCCATTGGTGTAGGTATCTGTCGTTGGCGCCTCTGAGGCTTGACCACTGATAGGATTGCTTGGCGCCGTCCAGTCGGAGTAATCTCTTCGCACCTCGATGTAGTCGTTCGCAAACTCCCCAATCTGTTGTGAGAAGTCATGCACTGTGTCTCACGGGTCAAAGGATGCTGCACACTTACCTCGACTTCGTCCAAACCAAGGCTTTCGCCCTCGGGTGTCGTCTTCAGATGTAGGCCAGGTATGGCATCAACCACTTTGGCGATGATCGCTGTCACCACAAAGGTATAGATGCAAACAGCGCAGACGTATGTAAACTGAATGTTTAGTTGTTTGAAGTTGTGGTCAACCCAACCACCATTAACATTCGTGTTTACGCCGTCCAGGGCGATAACACTATGTGACGCGAAGAGGCCATTCGCTAGTAGACCGATGACACCGCCGATAGCATGCTCAGCAAAAAGATCAAGCGTGTCGTCGATCTTTAAGTATGCCTTGACTATAGGACAGGTCAGACATTAAATCAGCGAGGTTGGTAAGGTCATACGTTTTGTTGCGTAATTGCAAACTGCGCCGGTGAAGATGCCCATGATAACAGCTGCCCATGGTTGGATGAAACCTGAAGCTGGAGTAGCAGCTACCAAACCAGCGATAGTCCCCGAGCAAAAGCCGACCATGCTGTATTTGCGTTCCAAGCGATAATCGAGG
>JBBPOS010000635.1:0-14636 GCA_038091575.1 Leccinum subgranulosum
TATCAGTGGAGTAGTCACTAGTCATGGGCCCATCGAGCGTTTTGATGCATCAATGATGTATCAATGGTGACATTTCTGCATGCGGATCAATTTATCCAAGTAATGTACCATCCTTTACTACTGATTACCGTGCTATCAATACATCATTATCACTGTATCGACTCAGGAGCGGGCAACGCATCACGTGAATGAGGCCCTGATAGTAGGAGCAGCGACTTACAATGCATGTGCAACTATCTGACCGGAGGGAGGGTGTAGTGCTGCAAGGTGTTGAGGAGGACGGGCTGTTGGAGGAGGAATGGGGCAAGGACGAGGGCGTGGCATCTAAGGTAGAGCGTGAAGGACTCGCTCGACCATCTACCCATGGTCTTGACAACGTCGAAGGGAATTCCTTTGAGCAGATAGTGGAGGGTGCCTCCGATACGGAGGCTGTGTCCTTTCAGGTCGGGTATGTCTGGGTGCGTTTTCTTGATTGCTTTGATCCTTTTTGTGACTTCCTTCTTCGCTAGGGCCCGCATGGTGCCGGTAGGGTGTTTCCAGGCAAAGAGATGTTGGGATGGGGATGGTTGGTTGATGCGGAAGTGGTTGGTGAGTGCAGTCTTGGGATCCGTGATGGAACCGGGGTCGTGCGGGGCGCAGTGGGTCTGTTCACCTTCGGGTGAGGTTTTTGTGCACGGGAGCGAGAATGACATCACAGGAAGGCCTTCGTGATTTTGTGAAAACGAGAGGCCGTTCCGGGAGATATGTTTAGTGGGGTCATATTTTGAAATAGCAGGAACTGTAAATTCACCTAAATGTGCAACACAGTAGAAGGAGCACGCGATGCACGCGAAGATGGCAGCATCACGCGGGTCATTCATGTCCATGGACTGGCAGAATTTTTCCAGGACATCTACTGTGAATGGTGCACGTTTGGGCCATTTGGACAACTTAGGTGCGAGCCTGCTGGCTCCTTCCAGGAGAGCCTTGTACTCTGGCTCTCTGATACTCCATTCGAGTCCGTGCAAGATGTGCCAGGCTCTGATCACTGCCGCGTAATTGGAGATGGTGGAGCCCGAGTGGGCGCCTACACAGCCGGCTAAGAAGGATGCAAGGAGGTTGGGGGAAACGGGGGCTCGGTGCACATCCGAGTCCGGGATGTTATGTAGGTCGCAGTAGATGTGGAAGGTAAGAAGACCGGACCCGTATAACACTTTGGTTGAATCCTCCCATGAGGCACCTATGACGCGCAGGATTTCGTTGAAATTCTCGTCGGAGAGAATTACCGGATTGGCAGGGCCCGATCTGGAGGAATGTGGGTGCGAATGGGCTGGGTGCCATAGGAGGAGGCATTCCCGTGCAAAGCAGTGCGGGCGAAGAGGGGATGGAGCAGGGGTGAGATGGGGTTTGTAGGGGCATGGTTTAATTTGTGGTGCAGAGGGGTGGTTAGAGGGGGGAGGCTCGCTGGTTTTCGAGACACCAGACGGTTCAGTGACAGTGGTGCCGTGCGAACTGGATGGCGTCGTCGACGTCCCATTGGTCTTGGCGCAATGCAATTGATGCATTGTGCTCGCATTCAATGCGGTTAATGAGCTTAACGGCCGGAGCGGGGAGGGTGCTGTTGGCGATGGCATGGAGTTCTCGCGGGTGAGGGGGGGTGGAGAAATCGACAATAAAGTCGCGTAGGTAAGCGGGAAGGGGAATGGGGGGGAGAAGGAGGTCGCGGCTTGGGTATATGCCCCTGGAGGGGCCGTCCACTGGGTTGTGTGCACTTGGGACGAAGCGGGCAAGGATGCCAAGGATGGGGGAAGAGTCGTCGGAAATGATGGCATGAAGGCGTTTGAAGGTGGTGTTGACTGCCTTGTTGCGGTGTTTGCCGCTCTGCCAGCTCTCGACCACGCTGGTGTTGTCCCCATAGACGAGGACGTGCTGGGCTGAGTTAGTGGACTGAGCAAGGGCATTGATGAGAAACTCGAAACCGATGGCTTCAGCCCAAGCGATGTCGCATTTGCCGTCTTGTTCCTGCCATCCTGGAAGGAGCTGCTAGGCTCTCCAGTGTGAACCAATGACAATGCCAATGCCAATGCCAGAGCTAGCATCAGAAAAAGATGAGGAGTCGACAAAGAGAGGTGGGGGAGTGATGAGGTGTAAGGCTGCACCTGAGGAAATGGTTTTAAACCACCAAACGAGGTCTTCTGTGATGGCCTTGTCAGGGCAATGGTGAAGAAAGGGACTCTTCTTGCACATGGCGAGCATGCGTTCTAGGCCTGTTAGGTAGGCCCTCCCTGCAGGGAGGAGCAAGGTAGTATGGAGTAATTTACCGTACAATCTCTTGATGTCCTCGAGGCGGTGTATGACCTGAGCGTTCCATTCTTGGATCGCTGTTAGATACTTGTTGGCTTTATCAGGGCTGAGGGATATAGAAGTTATACAACTTCTTCTAAGTGTGCAGCTGAGGGGATATAGGTTCGAAGAACCTTCCAAGAGGAATATAAAGGGATATCTCTAGTAGAAACTTACTAGGAATAGAGTGTAGCTTGCTACTATGAAATAACTTGAGAGAGTTGAAGTAGTTGTGATGAGTATAAGGAAGAACAAGTGATGAAACGAGTTGTAAAACTGTTAGATTGAAGGGGCGTCTAGCTCCCTCTTATATACTACATGACTGTTTGTCTATGTTATGGTATATAGAATGTAATAGAATATTATGTAAGAGTTCTAGCCAATAGCATAAAGAACTCTTATCATGATATATAAGCAATGAGTTATTCTGAGTCATGCTTTGTAAGATATATGAGTCATAATCAGTCAGCTAATCAGTAAGCAAAATAAGTATGAGTAATACTAATGAGTCATCATAGAAAATGAAAGAATAGTCTAGAAGTAAGTTCTAGACTGGTGACATAAATAATCAAATAATCAAATGAATATGATTGTTTCAACACCGGTGTTATCTTTTTGACATCTCGGTAGTGAACTGGTGTTTTACTAACAGCAATAGTAGCGGCAATAAGATGTTGGCGAATCCATTTAGCACTAAAGTGTTGTGCTAATGGTTCATCATATAGATCATTCATATCATCGTCTCTAAAAAGTGTAGGGACAGGATCTTCTGGAATTGGAGTTAGATCCATACTCGGAGAAACTGGAGAAACTGGAGATAACTCCTCCTGAATTGTTTCCATAGGAGTTTCTTGTTGAGACAGGTCGCTTTCAATCTCTAATGGAGTTTTATCTCCATAGATATTGTCTGGTAGGAAACAACAAATAGGAACTCGAGAAGATACTTGGGAACGAGTTCGTGGTTCTTCTCCAATGACCGCTGTCGGATGATGACAGTGAGGTCGAGTTCTGAATTCAGGTATAGTTTCTTCTGTAAATCTCCTGTGTGCAAACCAAGATGGATGAGGGTAAGAGATATAATGATCTTCTTGTTCGTTGTTTAATATATCTCTGGTTTCTCTAGGTAGATCAGGTAGTTCTCATCCAGTTTCATCATATCATTCGAGTTGTTGACATTTGTGATGATGAAGACGTTCTGGAGAAGTGTTACGATGAATGGAAGTATCTTGTAGAGGTCTCTTTTGTCCATGTGGGGGTGGTTCATGTGCTGGTTCAGGAAAAAAAAGAGGATTTATAGTTTCAGATGTCTCTTCAGTACTGAGATCCAAAGGAAATTCAGATAAAGAAAGAAGGTTTGAATGAATAGGTATTTCCTCTGGTGCTTGGGATAAATCCCAGTAATGTTGAGGAACAGTCTTTGATGATTGTGGTGCTGAATGTCTCGAAGGATCAATTGATCTATTCAGTAAAGGTTGTTGAGGTAATGGAATGTATTGTTAGGGTGCATGTTGAGGAGGTGGAATGATAGAGATCATCTGATCAGGATATCTTCTAGTTCCAGAATCCTCATTACCAGGTGTTAAGGCTTCTTCTTTGATATTAGAAGAGGTATGTGGAATAGAGGAAAGTTCATCTATTGGAGTTACTTTCTTTGAACAATAAGGGAAGTTTCCTTCATCAAATGTAGCTGTCGATGAGCAAAGACTCATTGACGTGTTGGACAATAAAAGCAATATGCTTTGGATCCTTGTTCATATCCTATGAAAATCATTACTTCAGCTTTGGGTGAAAGCTTATTCTGTCGTATGTCTTTAGGGATAAAAACATAGGCTTTACAACTGAACACTCGGAAGTAAGAAATATCTGGTTTGTTTCCTAGGAAAATCTCAGCTGGGGTTTTCCAACTATGACGACACATAGGTTGTCTATTATAAATGTATAGTGCAGTTTCACATGCGTCTTGCCAGAATGAATTGGGAAGACATGCATTGAGTCATATAGCTTGAGCTTTTTCCATCATAGTTTGATTGAATCTCTCTGCCCTACCATTTTGTTGTGGTAGATGAGGAACGGAGTATTGACGAGAGATACCTTTGGACGTGAAGAACTGTAAAAGCTCTTGTCCAAGATATTCCCCACCACGGTCCGAACATACAAAGGTAACGGAGAGACCAGTCAAGGTTTCAGCATGGAGAACCAGATCATGGAAACATACAGCCATATCACTCTTGCAATGGAGGAAAGCAAGGAAAGCGAAAGCAGAACAATCATCAATAAAGGTGAGAATCCAGCAAGCATGAGTGTGAGACTCAGTAGGAAGTTCAATAAGGTCAGTATGAACCAGACCAAGAACACGAGCAGAACATTTGTCAGAAGAAGCAAGAGGTCGCTCATGTGACTTGCCAAGTTGGCAGCCATGACAAGGAGGCGAAGAAATTTGTGATTTCAAGGAAAGTTTAGGAAGTCTAGTGGTAGAGGAGGCAAGATGTTGAAGAGCATTGTCAGAGTAATGTCCAAGATGATGATGCCAGAGTTCAGATGAGAAAATGTCCAACAGGGTGTAAACTTCACTTGGAGTGATCAGTGATGACCGAAACCAATGAAGGATATCACCAGGAAATGAGGCAGTGGCCTGTATCAGATGGTGACCCTGTTTGTCAAAGATATCAGTCGATTTTCTGATTACAGTTTTAAAGCCCTGTAGGGCTAGTTGATTTGTAGACAGAAGTCTGCAAGATGTTTCAGGCGATAACCATACACCAGTCAAGATAATGGGCTTCTTCCCGAAAGATGCTTTAAGGAGAATTGTTCCTGGTCCAGTTATTTTGATGGTTGATCCATCAGCAATACGAGCATATTTGGTATCATCTCCCAGAATCATGAAATCTGATGAGAATGGGGTAATATGATCAGAACAACCAGAATCAATCAACCAATGTTGGCATAAGAAATCCGAAGATTTCGATCCCGAAACTTTCTTAAGTGATCCTATCGTGTAACAGTAAGAACTGTAGTCATCATGATCATAGGAGGAACAATCATTGTCCCCCCAGTTGTCTATATTGGGTACAAAATCATTCACATGGGAAACAAAATCTCTGGAATCTAAATCATGTTTCCAAGTACCATCCAAATTTCTCCAATTATCTCCATAGTAGCTTCCACTAACCCGGGCACTTTCTCGCCATGCAGGGATCTTATAAGATTGAAAATCCTGCTTTTGTCTCTCGTAAACGTTCTGTTTCAAGGTGGAGGTGGTAATAGACAAACTGTGGCTATCGTTGCCAGCGTCCTGAATGGATGCATTAGCTAATGTTTCTTCCATAAGAGAAGACTGTACTCATTGTACTCTCTCAGAGGGATTATCCCATCAGGCATTTGTGTACACGGAGTAACTATCTTCTTCTTCATTTGCTTGAGTAACCATGTACTCGTCTTGATACTCATTGTAAGGTACAATGGAAACATCCCGTTTTTCTTCTACAGGTACCTCTTGTTCCTGAAGATCTATCACCATTGATTCTTTGTCAACGGTGGCAAGATTAGCAAATCCAACCATGTTATTCACTCGTTCTTTTCCTTTACCTTTAGCTCTCTCCTTGTTACAGCTGGCCTAAATAGGGTCAGATGTAGACTTGGAGGGTGAAGGCTTAAGATGAAGGATTGGCCGAGCAAGTGTAACGCTTGGCAAGACCCGAAGACTAAGTGTACTTTATTGAGGAGGAGCTCACAAAGAGTCACATCACTCGAGAACTAAGGACTAAGGACACACCCAAGAGGGCAGAGGATTGAAGGGACTCGAAGGTTGGCTGAGAACTAGGTGATATTCCAAGTAACTCTAGCTTAGAGTTTACAAATGACAAGACAGTCCTTAAGTACTAAAGAGATGGAATGCAATGAAATCACGAGGAAGGGATGCATCATCCGCAGTATGGATGAGTAAGAAGCTGCGGAGGATTAATCATACATGACAGATGGATGATGAAGCAAAGGCGTCATCATGAGTCAGAAGATAAGAATAGAGATAGGGATAACTCGGAGAGGAGAATGTTGGATCATCGGTGATGTGAAACAAAATGGGAAATTGCCAGAGATCTATGATACAAAGTAAAGACAAAGTAAAGACGATAAGCAAAGCAAAGAGAGAGAGAAAAGAGACATAGAGAGAACTCAGGAGACAGTCGTAACAGCGATTGAATCTCTCTGCTCGACCATTTTGTTGGGGTGTGTGTGGAACACTGGTCTGATGTGTGATACCTTGGTCCGTGAAGAACTGTTGCATCGAATGACCAATGAATTCCCCCCCATGGTCTGAATGAACAGAGGTGAGCAAATGACCAGTGTAGGTCTCCACCCAGGAGGCCATATTAGAGAAATGCTGCGGTACAGCATCCTTCTGGCGGACAAAAGAAACAAATCCAAAGCCAGAGTAATCAGCAATAAAAGTCAAAATGAAATGTGCTTGAGAGAGCGATTCAGTAGGCAAAGGACCAACAAGGTCCATGTGCACAAGCTCAAGAGGGCAAGTAGCACATTTGGAAGAGTCAGCATAGGTGTGTTCATGCATCTTGCCCAGGGCACATCCTTTGCAAGGAGCAGTAGAAGAAGAAGAGAGCGATGTAGGCATACCATTGACATGCAAGGGTGCCTGTCGTAAAGCATTCTTCAAGAGGTGGCCAAAACATTGATGCCACAGAGAGAAGTCATCCTTAGAGGTAAGAGAAGATAGAACGCGCATAACTGGAGTAATCGTAGAAGACTGAAACCAGTGTAGGTTGTTCCTTGGAGATAAAGCAGATGCCTGTATCACCAATTTCCCCTTATTGTGCCAAATGGAAGTTTGAGTGCCTTTTATCTGGCACTTATAGCTTTGTGCTGTCAGTGTTGGTACTGAAAGGAGACAATGTGTCACCTTCGGAGCATACCAAACTCCTTCTAAGACAATCAAAGGTAGGCTTTCTTGACAAACGATGATGATCTTGCCAGGTCCATAGAGAGGAACCTTCTGACCATTAGCGACAACTGCATATCAAACAGTGTCATCAAGATGAGCGAAGTCATCAAGATAAGGGCTGAGATGGTCAGTGCATCCACTGTCAATCATCCAGTGGAGGCGAGCAAAGTCATCAGCAGAGATCTTCCCAAGTGCAAAAGCACCCGAATAAAAGTAAGAGAGTAGGATTGCTTGTTCGCTATCTAATCCAGAGTTTAACATCTCCACATGATATGGGTCTGGACAGGGTTCTCTAGGCTCGTAAATATGAAACCCTTGTGGGGCCTCTACTGGAGGTAAAACCTGCTCAGTAGGTAGAGAAGTGGCAGCATCTACAATCTGATCAATGGCACCAAAAGATTGGCTAGAAACTAAACCTTCAAGCAAGATGGTAATCTTCACTTTCTTCTTCATCGTCTTCTTCATCCCTGTAAGTGAGACTATGCTTTCTTCAGAAGAGACTCTCGCTGAAGAAGCGGGATTGAAAGGGCTGTGAAGGCTCTGCCATATCCATCCCAGTATCCTCATCTGCGGGCCAAGCCTGCATAGGATAGGTCTGCTCGACCTGCATCTCCTCAATGTGAGAAGTCTTGGTGGAATCCACCGGCATATAATCCTCTCCTTCTACCTGGTTTACAAAACCATTGATCTCAACCTCGTTGGCTCTAGCAGGAGCCTTGCCCTTGTTGTGATTGTTATACCAATCGCGCTTCTGTTGCTTACCAGGACGTTTCAACTTATTAGTCGATTTCTTCTGATAGTTCTGTGAACCACCAGAGTTTGTCATTTGGCCAGAAGAGTTTCCTCGATTCTGTCCATGGTTCTGATCTGCCCAATTGGCTTGTGGCGGACCGCAACGAATAACAGTAGTCCTGTTAGCCTGTGAAGTGGAAGCAGGAGGGCGAGAGGGTCTAGCACGTGTTTCACTGATCCTCGAAGTGAGGGGTGCAGTGGTGGACTTCCGAAGGTTGATTTTGGCAAGTACCATGTTAGTAATCATATCCATGTTGAATTTAGTCTCATCAGTCACAGAGTGAACAATGGTGGAACGAAGCACATGGTAGTTGGATGGTAGGAGGGTGAGGGTGAGCATAGCTTGGAATGATTCTGGAAGATCTAAGCCAGCAGTGGCAAGCTGTTGGAAGGACAAAGTGATAGAGGATAAATCCTCTGCCGCGTCTTGGGTTGGACTCTCTTCTCGATGATTTCATGGAGAAGGAAGAAGCGGCCAGCAATGCCTCTAGTTGCGTAGAGACCTGCTAACTTGTCCCAGATCGCCTTAGCTCTAGACTCCTTTGCAGCGGTAGGGTAGTCATAGGAGACTAAGTTTAGATCTGAATTGTCGAGGGTAGATGCAATGACACCAGTGCAGCATATGTCAAGCACAAGCCAATAGCGCTGGTCTTGACCAAGGTCATTTCCAGTGGTGGTAAACCCTGCATAAGTGAGGGATCTATCCACAAACTGCCATAGGCCATAGGCACTGAGTGTATTGTAAAGACAAGCAGCCCATGTAGGATAGTTCTTCTGTTTCAGAAGCTGGAAGATGCAAGAAAAAAGAGAAGAGTCGATTTTGACATCGGAGGTAGTCAGAGTGGGAGCCATTGAAGCGAATAAGGAAGGAGATCTGCAATAAAGTCGTCAGCGAAAGTTGTCTCAAAAAGAAACTCAATGTCAGAAGAAAGAGTGGGAGTTCCTGTCCTTGAAGAGGTTCCAGATGGATTAGGACTTTGTGTCATAGAGACAGCAATGTCTAAATCATCTTCCCTATGTCCCCATTTCCTTGATAAATACTCCTTTCTTTGTAATTGTCTCCAAGATCGTCCTCCTGACTCCATTCCTTCCCAGTAAACTGTTTGTTCTAGTTTCGAAACAGTAGGTTCATAGGTACCAAGTTTCCAAATTTTAATTTGTCAATGATAGGAAAAGGTGTCTCCAGAATATGGTATAATGTCTAGACGTTCCAAATCACCAAAGAAAGTCTCCACAAAATAATGTGGGTTTGGGATGGTATCGTCATAGAGAAAAACTGTGTTCAGGACCATATCTGGGCTATCATGAGAGAAATAAGGAAAGATGGTATACTCCAGATGTATAGTACATGCTTCAAGGGCAGTACATTTTGCATCGTAGTAGTTTTGGAGATAGGAATACTCTATGAAACCTGGAAGAGGAAATGAAAGAGACAGAGTCGAATAGAATAAAATGTCCAAAGTGCATATGAAAATCTCATCGTCTTCAGCCTTATTAATAAGACTTTCCTGATCTGAGTCATCCAGTTTCTCGGCTAAAGCCTCTATATATGGCTGCAAGCTCGACATGTTGGTCAGCTAAGGCAGTGGCCTTGATCTGTCGTTGTAAACGACGAATGCGTCTAGCTGCAGGAGTCTGCAACTGCGAGAAAACTTGACGATGGAAACAATCAAACTGTTGGTTCCAATCAGCCTGAATCATAGGATGATGAGGATGGGGATTGTGAAAGGCGAGATTAGGATGTAGTGAGGCCTCAAGAAGGTTGTTGGTGTTGCAAGGGAGGAACTGATTGTGGTTGAGGATCTCGAAACCTTGATGATGGACAAACGAAGGAGCAGTCCAGTCGTTGACCAAGGTGGGGAAAGAAAACCCAGCACCCTCATAGGCAGAGCCTATGGTTTCGTACAGACCAGTGTACATCCAAGAGTTGATGGTGTACTGGCCTTCAGTTCCAGTCTCAATCGGGCTAATCTGAATAGGAGTAGCTTGTTGGCCCACCTCAGAGGGTGGAAGGTGCCTCAAAGTATGAAGCGGAACTGGAGGAAGGAGGGGATGGTCTGTCTGAATGAAGGGATTGAGTTCCTCGACCATGACTTTGGTGGGATCCACGATCCGAGTTGAAGGGACCGTCTCTTCTGAAAAGAGAGGGGATTCTGGGAACGTCTGGCTGGTGCGACGGTGGATTGGTTCATCGAGCACCACAATGTCCCCTTCCTCTAGGGGTCTGTGAAGCTGAGCCATCGCAAAGCTATTGCGATGATGAGGAGGTTCCATTGTGCGACGAGCCTTGTTGCCTGTTGCGCGACCCATGATGACGAAGGAGGGTAAATGGACGAGAGGAGATAGGAGTGGTACATTGTGGAGAGGGAGTAGTTCCTTGACGAATGACGGTGGTGTCTACATGTCAAGGATGATTCCGATTACAAGATTCCCCTTCTAGAAGAGGATGATTGCAAAGCGGACAAGGAAGTAGGTAGGGGATAATAGGAGGAGCAGGAGTTGGTATGGGAGAAACCGAGGGAGGACAAAAGCTAAGAGCTGGAGGAGGACCCACATAAGGAGGTGGTGGAGGAAGATTGACCATTAGAGGTTCTTCAGGTCCTTCTCTAGGTAGAAAGTCATCGACTATTCTATAGTTTATTATAAGCTCATAGCGCAAGTCCGAGAAAGGAATCCCAGCATAAAGCTCAAGATAAAAACAATTCATATCAAGGATGTGATCCAAGATGAGTCGTTCTCCTCTAGGGTATACCCAGAGGGCTCGGTCTCCAGTCCTAGTGGGCCAGGTATCTCTCATTAAGAGGAAATAGATGGACATGACAGTCTCAATAATCTGGCTCAGAAAACCAGTTACCCAACAGACTATTTGTCAAGGGGTAGGCATCGTGATATCAAAAGACGGCAAGTGCCTTGACGCTCTTAGTGTAGAAGTGGTTAAAGCTCAGGGCTCATAACCTATCGAGATAGCAAGTCTCGATTGTGTGCGCAGTACCCTTCTAAAGGAACTAAGAGAACAGTAGGAGATACTCACTGTATAGACCGAAGGTAATGAACAAAGGTTGAAGGTAGTTGCAAGAGTAAGGACTCAAGCAAGTAGCTTTATGTGAGAGTGAGATGGAAGAATGAGTAGAAGACTTGTTATTGTCCCAGAGCGATAGCTCCAGGTTTATATATGATACAGAGATGTTTGTATCTATGTATGTATTCTCCTATAAAAGGGAAATAGAGATAGAACTCTATGGAAGGTCATGGAAGGATGACAAAGATATGAGTCATCTGCAGTAAGATACTGCTATCGTCCAATGGTGTTAAAGCCTTATCTAAGTGATGAGTAATACACATAGCATAAGTAAAGATAACAGAGATAAAAGGTAAGTGAGTCATATCTGTGAGTCACAATAGTGAGTTACAAATGAGTCATGACTGAGTCACACTAGATAACGAGTCAGTAATGTTACTAGAAATCATGGTATGGAAACGAAATGAATCCATGATTCTCAACACCGCTTACTAGTCCCCTCCCTCTTCCCCCTCTCTCGTGTTGACCCCCTCGGCATCCTCCCTTCCGTTAAACGCCCGAGAGGAAGCCATCATGAACTCGGCAGAAATGATACTCGATAGAGAACTCGACCTCCTGGTGGATCGAGTTCACAGGTTTTACCACAAAGCTTGCTTCACATGCAGACGTCTTAGCCACGTCCATGTCGATTGCCCCCACTACAAATGTCCCCTCTGCCTCAGAACTGCTCCTGGACACCCACAAGGAGCTTGTCCCCTTAGACGGCATGCTCCTTGACCCTCTCCCTCTGCCTCCTCCTCGTCCTCCTCCTCTTCTCACTCCTCCTATTGATCGGCACAATCTGGCTGAGGTCGCACTAGACCTTTTTGTCCTCTTCGAGGATCTGCCTCATCTCTCTGCGCTTGCCCTCCTCCTATCCATCCTCCCCTCATTGGTTGCTCTCCATCCCCAGACTATGATTACGACCAAGAAGATGTTTACAATGGTGAAGTGGATGCCAACATGTGTGGTGAACCCCAGTGAGAAATGGCTATGTTCGGTTATGTCGGAGTGTGACTCTCTATGATTTCTGTGACCTTACACACGAGATCACTATGTAGCATTAACCAACACGCTATGAGAATGATTTGAATGCTACTAGATGACATTGTCTGGACATAAATGATATTTTGGTGTGCAGCATCATCCAGCAGATCACAGTATACGTGCTCTACATTGTCGTCAGCACATGCTTATGCCCATGTCTGACACCTTATGACATTGTGTGATAATCAATTTCTAGCATGAATGCTACAATATGCTGCCTTATGATCCTATCAGATCATACAAAATGCTCAAATCTGATTAGAAATGATTGATTCTGACCGCTTATTGTACGTACAAATTTGGTAGTTGCATATATAATAATAAACATGGTGTACAGTAATGCGGTACAGTGATAAAGACAGTGGGATCGAGAAGACGCCGAGAAAGTAATGGAAGTGAAAAAAACGAACAGAAAACACAGAACATCTGTCCTTTGGACCTTTGCAGGAGACTAGTAGCACGAACACGAAGGTAGAGTAGAAGGCGACTTGAAAGTTTTGAGTGCAGATGCGAAACACAATCATTAGCAGAGTACAAGACAACCCGAATGCACTGAGAGCAGAAGACGACCAGAGAAATACATAACAGCATGAGCAGAGTATTGTCCGAACAACCCGAATGCAGCAACTTGAAGAGCAGAAGACGACCAGAGAAACCCGACAGCGTGAGCCTGAGCAGACTGGGAGTAGTACCATACAAGACAACCTGAATCCCTGACTGAGAGCAGAAGACAACCAGAGGAGAGAATGACCAGAACTTGCAGAGAGAGCAACAACGGCATCCAAAAGAATTATGACCAGAAAGCAGTGAGAACGAGCTTGAAGACGTCCAAGAAATGGGGGGGCCAGGCGAGAAGACAGCTAGAAGGCAGTAAGAGCGAACATGAAGCGACCAAATAATATCAGGTCACGGAATCAGAAGTACCGACCGGACGACCAAGAACTTGCAGAGAGTCTGAGAAGACGTCCAAAAGAATCATGGCCAGAGAGCAGTGAGAACGAGCTTGAAGACATCCAGAAAATGGTGGGGCAGGGCGAGGAGACAGCTAGAAGGCAGTAAGAGTGAACATGAAGCGACCAAATAACATCAGGTCATGGAATCAGAAGTACTGACTGAACAAACGAGTTACTAATGCATTTTTCCCTGGGAGATGGCGTCGTTCCATTCATCGTTTGCCACCTGGACTACCATTAGCAAGGAGGCAAGAATTGGTTTGACACCTACCAGTTCCTTAGCTTTGTTTTTGTAAGCCTAGTAGTTGATTATGAGCAATAAAGCGAAAATAAACAAAATATTTTGTACCTTGTGCTGGTCCTTGTTGAGCGTGTTGTTCCAATAAATTTGGAACTCGTCACATGTTCCATTTTCGTTGACTTATCCGAGCCAGCGCGTGGCACATAGGTTGCTAAACGCACCCTATTAGTAGTGAATTAATGACAACCGGAGACTTACTATGCTGTCTTATTCTTTGTTGGCCGCATTCTCCGGCTTGCAGTAGCTTTGCGTTTTCCATTGGACAAACCTTTGCTCTCCCCTGCAGGTAGCACATTCGAGTCCTTGTCATCTTGCTGAGTAGTGTTGGATGTCGAAGGGACAGGAGGGAGGCAGGGGAGGCGGGGGAGCTTAATCACGAGTGGGTCTGACGTCTTCCTGATCCCAGACCTGTAAACTAGATCAATGTGATATTGAAATATTTAAGAAAAGACTTACAATGGTGCGGTAACCACAATGGGGGCCAGAGTACTACCATCAACTTGTGGGTTTGAGACACTGTGGGTTAACTTATCATTATGGAGATCCGGAGCACCACTGGCAGCTTGTGGGTCCGAGACTGGGACATCATTGGATAGGTTCCTGTTGGGGATATCATTAGGCTGTACATGGGAGAGTATGCGTGAACTCGATTCGTGAGTCAACTTGGAAACGGTCGGTGGCGGCGGGTTGTGGTCAGCAGCTCGTGGCAAGAACCGGGCTGGGTATCTTCCAGTGGGTATAGCCTCTGAGTCTGCTGTGTGACGAGAATCAGCCTAGAAAACACTGTACCAAATTGACGGACCTGGAGATGTGGCAGGATGGGGGCCTGGGGTATCTGAGTCTTCTTCGTCCAGGGTTACTAATCCACTCCAATCCGACTGGAATACTCTTGCAGGTGCGGGTATCTTGGCTGCAGATGTGTCTTGCACATCAGAGATTGTCGGTGGGGCATCGAGACTCATCAGCAAACTAGCCTTTTGGACCTTCGCACCACACAGACGTGACAGCTTATGACAGCTCTTGACAGAATCCTCCAGCTTCTCCAGGACTCCCAGGACTCCCCAGCTCCCCTAGACACAGCCACATAATGACACAGCCACTTCCCCAGAGTACTCCAGCTCTCCCCAGCTACTCCAGCTTTCCCAGATTTTGTCATGACCAGGCACATTAACCAGAACTAACAAAGTAGAATCCTAACCTGGACTAACA
>JBBPOS010000636.1:0-14591 GCA_038091575.1 Leccinum subgranulosum
ATCAAACGCCCAGGGCTTGTTGGCTTTGGGAACAGCAGGTGAGGCAGTCGTAGCGGGGGTGGTGCTAGGCATAGTGAAGATGATTGTAGCAGCTGTTATGTTTTAGGGGTTGCGTGAGTGGAAACCTCACACTAATGTCAGGTTCACTAAAGATCGGGGCGCATGACTCCTGAACAGCGTGACGAAGACTAGAATTGAGAAGGAGCTAAGTACATGGATCAAAAGGCGAGGATACCAGTACCTAGAATTGAGAAGCGCGAGGTTAAGAAGAAAGAAAAGAGTGACGTGACGAAGCACAGATATAATACATGATGACAAAGTGGGACTGCACGGACCACAAGAACTAAGAAATCTCGACAGCGGATGAGCCTGAGGCTGCAGGATGTGTTTGCGAACGACATAAGAAGCGTCACGTAGAAACATTAGAAATGGAAGATGGGACAGATGGGAAAATGTGATGGAGGATGACGAGGCCACGGGAACAAAGCTTGACCAAAGACTTTCAACTTTCACTTTGGCTGTCACAGGTGCCGTTTCAAGTGATGATTTATCAAAGTTCCCCGCCTTGTGAAACTTTTAGCGCAGGTTGGACAGACGAACTTCAGGAGGGCGTGTTTCTCCTTCACATGCCTTATGAGGCTCGACTTCAGCATGATTCTGGTTGTAGAGCATTGGTCCCAGAGACAGGGATACTGTGACACCTGTGAGCCAGACCCATACACCCTGTGTTTAAGCTCTAGATGAGAGGCAATGCCCTCGGTGTTCACCTTGTCGGTGCAGATTGTCCCGCGCTCGGCCCAACGACAGGTAAACCTTACTAACTCTGAGCCAGGAACAAAGTTACCATCGGGCTGTGTCGCATCCTGCCGGAGATCCCGTGTTGAGCGCGAGGACAAAAAAGGAGGGACAAACATACACGCAGCATATGGTGCTGACTAGTATATCGATTGGGGTTGTTTGAGGTCAGCACTGCTGAAAGGTTCTCATCCTGAGTGTCGACAAAAGGGCATTGCCAGTTCAAAGCCCCTTCACGGAGTTCTCCCGGAGTAACTGGGCCCGCATTTCCCTCGGCCCAGCCCGTCCCATGGTGATTCAGATGGCGTTCATCGCAAGTAAAACTCGATCCACAACTGGGATGGAGTGTTCCTTCCTGTATGCACTGAGTAAGAATACAACACATAGTTCAGTAACAAACCTCAGGCTTCTCAGCTTCGACATGAACCCCGTGTATGGTCCTGAGGTGTGAAACGAGCGCAGTGATAGTAGCTTCCAAGACTGTGCCACACAACTGACTGCCTCCAAACCATTGGCATGTGATGTAATTGCCTCGTCCTGCGCCATCAGGAGGGTGGGGTTCACGGTAGAAATGAGCAGCAACAGGTTGAGCCGCTGCCGCACCGACAGGCTCGTCCACAGCAATGTGTGATGGGTTCAAGTTCGTAGTACGGACCAAATGGAGAGCAGCCTGAGTCACCCCGGCTGCGGCAGGTACACCGTAGGACGACAGGTGGTAGTGAGCTGGTGGTGAATAAATATGGAACGGAAGAACACTTGGTCTGGATGATCTCTGGTTCAGCATCAAAGTTGCAGACGGGGGAAAACGATCCGTAGACAAGGTGTTCTCGAAGGACAGCCTGAGTTGTGGGTCTATATCACGGTGCGAACCGACAGTGGAGTCCATGGCGCAGGCAGTGAAACTATTGAACCGCCAACGGGAACAGACCTTTTTATACTGAGAACATGAAAGAGTGGCAGGTCTCTGGATCTGACGATGGATGGCCTATTACTTACGTCTTATAAAGGTAATATCCGCGTATGGACATGACCTTCACGAGGCGACAGCCAACTTGACATATGGTCACCAACAACCTACACCAGAGGCACGCACGCTAGAAGCACTCCAGCGCCATAATCACAAGATCTTGCTAGGCCCCTGCTGTGCCGCTGCGAGATCATACTGTACTGGAGGCGATTCAGAGGTCCTGAGAGTAAAGAGAAATAAAAGAGAAATAGAAATAGGACGACTGACCGGGAGTCAACTGCAGCACTACTAGGTCCGGGGCCTAAGGACTCGGATTCACGGAAGTTGTGGAGCCTAGGTCGGCAGTTGCCACATTTTTTCTTTCTTTTTTCCCTTTCTTCAGCGGAACAGCGAACGTGCGGCCCCAATATAATATTGCACTGATGATGGTGACGGATCCAATCGTGATCGATATCCGGCCCGGGTCTCTTTATTATATTTATTTATTTGTTACAGCCCATTGCAGAACGATGGAGCGGTCCGAAAAATTTCGATGTATTTGAATGCACATCTCCGCCGACTGACCGTCACCACTTGGCAGCCTCGCCCTTTCCCCATGCCACTGGCAGATCCACCTTCCGAGAAATACGAATTGATGGGCTTCATAATATCTATGCTTATCTTGTATGCGGCGTGGCTCGTTTCACTCAATGGGGCTAGAGTACATGATGGAGCGAGCAAATTTGGGACCGTGTAAGACTTCATGTTACTTGGACATCTCGACAGCCATTTGCTTGACCATCGGGCGACGGCGATTGCAGCGCATGGGCTTGAGACGACGCGGCGACGAACTGCATGCCGAGATTGTGCCGAGAGCTTCCCAGATCCAAACTCCAAACGTCTCTAACTTTGGAGGTGGAGGCTCCATGGGCTGTATTTTGTTCTGGAATCACCTATTTTGGGCATCGTGGCGTTCCTTTGGCAGGACCAGGTAGAAAGAGCTTGATTGTCAATCTGTTGTTCTCTGTCGCCACCAATTTCACAGGGTAGGACATTCCCATCCAGATTCATGATGCACGTACAAGTCCCAACTTGGTAATCTGGGGGGCGTGGTATCCGCCACTTGGCATCCGACTCCCGAGTCACACCATGTTTTTTTCTTGGCAAGGAGGGTGCTTTCTGTCCGCATGCGGATATGAGCGCTGCTAGTAACTAACTACGGCAGGCATGTTGCACGAATTATTGTCAAAAAAGGATGATCATCGTTCGTCCGATCTCATCATGGGCAGTGACCTAGCATCAGATTCTCATGGGCAAGCGAGCGAAGCGATCTGGGTGATTCTAGCTGAAGAATCACGCGAGAGAACAACATGAATTCGGCTTGGATCATATCCGAAGTATTTCACCGACGCGACTTGGGCCAATGTCACACATTGTCACGCAGCAAATTATAACTCCGACGACGGGGCGACGAAGAACAAGACTCGGACTCTGAGAATGGCAGCGAGAACGGGTAAATGATACATGTAGCTAATAGGAAACTATATACTGATAGAATAATGATAGTCCACTTTGAGCGTGATAGCACTATGGAGCGCGATATGTATGTGTAGACGCGGCCAGGGGACACATCCGGGCCCTTTCAAGTTCCGACGCGCCTGGTGGTCAACAGACTTAGCCGGACTGTGCCGTCAAGCTTGCTGTTCCAGCTATCCAACTCCGCCTAAAATTGTCACATCTTGCAGCTCGAGGTTGGCTCGAGGTTAGGAGGCCTATAACTTTACATCCACCAACCCAGCATGATCGGAAAAATTAGAGAGACCTTGAGGACACCATAGGCTATCAGTTTATTTTAATTTTAATTTTTTTGAGGTGAATACAGCTGTGCCCTGCCCATTCTTTGCTACAAAAGGAGGTATAGAAGGGTAGATGTGATGCCAGGCAATGATATTGCAACTTTCATGCCCCCGAATAAATTATGTGGCATTCTGCAAGGTTTATATTAACCTGTTGTCACTACTACAGGTCTCTCTCTTGGAACCTCGACCGTCCAGAATTTCGGAGTCAGTGCTACTCGGCAACGGAAATGCAATCTTATTCAAGGTAAGTATTAATGATGAGTCCAATACTGGCACTAGGGACTACTAGATCGACCACTGGATATATGCTACAGATCCATATGGAAAGACAACAATGTTGTAAGTATTGTTACACGTATGAAAGGCGTGAAAAGGTATGGTGTCGTCAGGCAATGTGTAAGTACCGTGCTTTGCTTAAGACACAAAGTACTTGCGATAGCCCGTAAAGGCAGACCTTGCATCACTAAGCAGCGTAGTGAGAAGGGCAATATCATTTTCTCCGAGGTGGGAGCGGTCGTCTTCATCGAGCTCTAGAAATGCCAACGATTCCGAGGACGACCCATTCTCCTTCATCTGCTGAACCACCTTGTTCCTCCATCGCTGCCACACCTGGGTGTTATTTGAAATGAAATCTAGGAGGATCTTTCCAGGATCAATGCCGCCGTACGGACTCTCCATCCCATCGCAGATGAGCAAACAGGCGAAGACCGTCATTGTCGTCCTCGTCCCAAGACGGAATTTACGTATCTTGAGTCTTCCGAGTTTCTGGAAGAGGACCTTCGCCTGGATCTTCTCCTTCTCCAGCGAGGAAAGATACGAGTTATATACCCATGACACTCCAAGTGATCCGAGGAACATTATTTGGCCAAAGAGCGTTCCTTGGGGGATGAGGAGCAGCTGGAGCATGAACTGGACGAGCAGGAGCAGGGAACACAAGCCGATGGAATTGTACGTGGGTTCCCCGCCTAATTTCACTTCAAATTTTCCCTTTGTGATCGCGTTGACATCCTTTTCAGCTCCTTTCACCACGATCACTATGTCGTCCCCTATCAACATCCCATCTCCCGGTGGCGCACCCGGCGCGGGTTTTTTGACGGTATCGAGGAGAAGCTCTCCGGAACCAATCACTAGGCAGGAAAATCCACTGGAAAAGATGCCCAGGGCTATCATTGAGAAAGAGAACCAGTCCGCAGTCAAAGCGCACATAATACAGGCTGCGAAGCTGGTTATGATGGGGAGGAATGCGAGAATCGCATTGCCGATGGGTCTTTGGGGAACCTTTTCATCATACTTGACGTCCTTTAGTTCCAGGAAGGCGACGTTGCATGGGGCTGTCTCCCTCCCTGGAATGTGCACCAAACCCTTCGCCTCCTTGGCTCTCTGCATCGTGAGGTATCCTAGGTGGCCGGTCTGCAAATCTGTCCCGGAAATGGAGGCCACATATCTTGGTCCTGTCCTTCCATCGAGCCCAAATGAGATTGCTGGTGTCTCGTTCGGACCTGGGAACAGCCCGTCCCACAGCCGTGAATTTGCAATTTGGCCAAACCGCTTCGCAACGGTGTAACTTCCTGGCGAGTTGTACCACCCCAACCACCTTCTGCCTTTGAATAGATGTACAGTGGCCATGGCAGATATGGCTTCTTCACCGCCAAAGAAACCAGCTACTCCAGAGGCATCGAGCGTGAATTTCGAACCATGAAGAGGCTCTGGGAGGACGGGCATCCGAGTCGTGGGTAGGGACTTTTGGGACTTTTGGGGTGCTCATATCTCGTGGCCTTCGCAGCATTATAAGGTCCAGTTGCCCTTATTTGTGTGCAGCAGGTCCCTGACCTAATAAAGCACCCAATTGCGTGAGAGGCACCGCCGGGGGCCCGTGTTGACCTCAGATTTTACGCAAGTGCTCATGGGACTCTCGATGATGTGCATTCAAGTGAGCGAAAGCTACCCTACCGTAACGAAAATAAGACATGTTGAACACTCCTCAGAGCAGGATAAGTAGATAGGCTTCAAGTGGCAGAATAACCCTGTGGCCCACGATGAAGTCGAGGTAACACTGTGATAAGCGCTCAGCGCTAAATTGTTAAACATGCGGCTTTATGAAAGGGTCTAGGGGAATTATATTGATTCGATGTTCAATTTCCGTTCAACCAGGACTGCAATGCCAATTCAACCTGCGCCAGCGCCTGCCAAGCTACAGCGAGCACTGCCTACTCAGTGCCGGATAATTTTTCTTTCTTCCAAGAGGACCGTGCCAAGCCATTCGTCTATCGCACAGGTTACCGAGTTCTCCTTTGCTTCCTGTTCCTCCTTGTAACAAATCGCGTTGGGCACAGTTCCGAGCTAAGTCCGAGAGCTCCACTTGCTGGCATGGTCGAACTGGACGTAGAAGGAAAGTTGGCTCAACCGTTTCCAGGTTCGTGCCCAAACGATCAGGATCACGGACGGGTCTGGAATTCCTGCGCTGACTTACGTCGTCCGAAACACAGGATTTTTTCACCCTGCCAGTGGCAGCTGCGCCGCACAGGATGGCCAACTCGTGTTCAACGGCCCTTCATACTAGCACTGCTATCCGGCAGAATCATCATCATTCCCTCAACCCATTCCCCATTCTCTATTGCATGATCCTGTCATGCCTACAGCTAGTCCAGTCGCACCCAAACGCAGAAAGACAAAGGGCTTCAATGAGGATCAAAAGCGACGTGTCGCTGAATTGGCAAGTATCTCATTTATGTACTTGGCGGTCGCGGACTTACATCACACATAGATTAAGGAGACCCAGGACGCCTCTCCTTCAGAAGCGATAGCTCCTGTGCACGTCGTGGACGAAGTAGCGCAAAATGTGCTCTCTGGTATGCCCCTGCGCGTCATCAATCTAGACACGGGGACCTTTTCCTCCACTGCGGACCTTTTCCGTTCTTTCAAGTGCTCGCGCGAGTACCAAGCGCTCTTGTCTGACAAGACTCTGACACCGGACGACCTCGCAGAAAAGGCGGAGGACGTGATACGCAAGTACTTTGCGTACGTCATGTTATCGCACGTATGGGGCGAGGACGAGCCTCTGTACGGAGAAGTCAAGCTGATCGCGAACATCCTCGAGATACCGCCTTCCGGCCCCGGTACGCTCAAGTTGCGAAACTTTTGTCGCATCGCCAAGCAGCAGGGCTTCCACTGGTGCTGGAGCGACACGTGTTGCATAGACAAAACCAGTAGCGCCGAGCTCCAGGAGTCCATCAATTCCATGTTCACGTGGTATCGGAACTCGGCGCTTACAATCGCGTTTCTGGTGGACGTTCTCCTGTCTACGGCCGATGCACTCAAACAGAGTCGGTGGTTTACGCGAGGTTGGACTCTGCAAGAGCTGCTCGCGCCCAGAGCGATACAGTTTTACTTGGGAGACTGGACACCCTTCCTCGTACCATGTCATGCGGGAGACGCAGCTCCACCAAACTACAAGCTCGTCCCAGAGTTTGTACAGTCTCTGGAAGACATTCTAAATATCGACAAAACATTCCTCATCGACTTCAACCCAGGGTTGGAGGACGTGAGGGAGAGGCTGCGTTGGATGGCGACCCGGAAGACGACCAAGATCGAAGACACGGCGTACTGTCTCCTCGGGATTCTCGATCTCCGCCTCCCAGTTCTGTACGGCGAGGGAGAGAGGGCGTTCATCCGGCTCCAGGACGAGATCATGAAAAACACCGAGGACACGTGCATCTTTGACTGGGTCGGGAAACCGTCCAGCCTCAACTCTTACCTTGCTCGGTCCCCATCCTGCTTCCGCCAGCCCTGCTGGCGCCCATGCCAAAAGACCGAGATGCCCGCGCTCGAGGCTGTGAGCGAATTCATGCACAAGATCTCCGCCTCGCTACTGCAGGTCGCGGAGAGCCTCCTCGACGAACCGCCGCTCGGCCACTTCATCGCGAACGGGAGGATGAACCTACGCACTTTCGTGTACCAGGTCAAGTCCGTTGAGCTTACGGCCACCACTGAGGTCCCTCTGAGTACTGGCCGGAAAGAAAAGGTGTACATGTATGACATCAAGGCGCACGGCCTCGAGCGTGTGACGGTCGTCACAACTCACGAGTTCGTGGACCTCCGTCGCGCGGCGCGCGCTCTGTCGCTCGGCCGCGTATGGGACAGCACGCTACGGGTGATCCGTGCCAGCATAGGCCACAAGAAATGGAACTTGGGAGGGGACGATTGCGAGCCCATTGGTGACGACTACAGCTTGTGGTCGACAAAGAGGGACGATTACACTGCTGTGCTGGCGAAGCGCTTGCGGGAACCTTTCGTCGCGCAGCTCTTGTTCGTCCATCCAGACGGGCAGTTTCGTAGAATCCACACGGAGGAGAGGATAGTGGCACAGCCTTACTTTGCGGAACTCCTGGAGCTCCGCACCCCGAGGACATTGATTGTGCACTAATCTACGCAGACAGGTGCGAACCGTATCCTGATGTACCTCTTTTCCTTTGATTTACATGGATCCTCAGTGTATGCTGTTATTTACTCTAGTTGCCTTATCATGTTGTTGAGCAGTGTGCTTGAAGTAGTAAACGTACGTGAGGGACACGAATGAAGAACGGGTCCGCGAAGTGAAGTGATAATGATTAAGCGGATAGGCTGCGAGAAGCCAAGAGAACCACTTTTAAGTGTTTGAAACTTATGGGTATTCGTAGGAACATGCCCGGACTCCGGCAGCATGCAGCACGATGGGATGTAACGCAATGAAAGTTGGATGCATGCCAGAAACGTCCCTTCGATGCTTAGGCGGGCAGTTCATATGATAAGTGGGATACATCTACTTCGTGACCGATTAAACATTAGATGCCGCCTCCGAACAAGCTTACTACAGCGACTGGAGGGGGGCTACCTTCTCGTTGCTTCGTCTGCCCACAATATGCAAAAACGTATCTCGACGGGTGCCACGTGACTGTCGGTGATGGCGCTAGAGCTGGAACGCGATGAAGTGGAACTGTTGTCTCTGTTGCGCACTGGACGTCGCGAGGAGATCAGAAAGTTCCCGAGACACAAACATGAAAAGAAGCGGCGTACGATGTCAATGTATGATCCAGTGCTGGCCACTGCTAGATATTCGCCATCGAACGAAAAACTGAGGGCATTGATGGCATTTCTGGACGACAGTATGAGATAAGACACAATAAGGCAACTCTAGACGGAGTACGTACTCGCAGGATGCTATTGTCCGCGCACAAATCCACTCGTTCAAGTCAAAGATGTTGACTATTGAGTCGTACCCGCCAGAAGCGAGATACCTGGGAGTCGCGTCAATTCGCCATGCACGCAGTAAACGTAATGAGACTCGTCAACCTTCCTCGGGGATCGAGTGCCACTGCAACGCAGCCACCAACGTGGGCGGCTGGACTTTCTCGCAGTGTCAACGACGGGTAGTCCATGATGCGGAGGGCATGTTCAGTGTGATGCGTCAAGATGATACCATCTCCAACATGATTGAACATAGCTGTCGATGCTACGATGGTCTGTAGAACATGCAGTTAGATGTAAAGATTTTGAATGGAGTGAAAACCCTTACACCATCTTTATCCGAAATCTGCCATGCATCTTTAGATGACTCGTTGTCTCTCCCGTACGTCAGGAAGAACAGCTGATGCCCTGCAGAAGTGTACAATAGAGATTTGCCATCCGGAGCATAGTTAGTTTGTACCGGCGACACTTTTAATTGTATCTGTTGCACGTGGCGACTTTCTTGAACCCGATCATTAGCGTGCGAGGATTAAGACGGGATGATGAAATTTACGTCGCGCATCCCAGAAAACGATCCGCCTGTCCCTCTGACTAGATGTACAAAACAACTCGGGGTGGGTTGGATTCCACGAGATATAGTCGACATCGTCGGAATGACCTCCAGAGAAGTGGGTCGCGGCTCTGTACTCCATCTAAGCTCGGCGTAAGTAAGAAATCATCGTACATAGTGCAGCACACATGGGCTCACGCTCGTCTCTGGAGTCCACACTCGGGTGGCCTTGTCGATGCCCACCGCAGCGAGACGTTTACCATCGCAACTCCACGCAACGTGAGTCATGGCTTGTGGAGAGGGTATTCTCAGATCGCGGGGTTTAAGAGCGGGAAAGTTTTGCGCCTGTAAGAAAGTGGAGTAGGACGCGCGCCAGTTGGTGGCGAGACTTGGCGTACGTGAATACCTCTCGCTGCAAAGGTTACGTGGAATGGAGGGGTGGGCGGTCGTTGAGGGGCCTGAATTTCGTCTTCATTGTTGATGATGGGTGGGAAAGTAGACATCGCAGAAAGTGTAAAGTTACTCGGACAAGCTTTCAAAGTTACAATTTGGACGAGCACCGTATTTGTGCATGTTAGGATCAGAAGATGCTGAGTCATCGACTCCTTCCGAGGATGGCAACTCCAGAGCGATCGCATTCGAAATGATCATGTAGTTCGCACTTTCTTATAACCTTGCCACAACTACCGCTCGAGGGTAAGCTTTATTTTTATCCCACGTCTTATCAAGCTACAAGGTAAATTTTCTCAGGTGACATACAAATTCGTGACAGACGGCATCGAAGACGCACGCACCAGTAGCCTGTGCCCACCCCCATTCAAGATCAGTCATGAAAGAAAAAATACCTCTGTGGTTGGATGCCGATCCTGTATGTATTCAACATCTGGATAGTGATACCAAAGTCTACATAACCCGCAACTTTGAAGGGCCACGATGATGCAACTGCAATCTTGTTAGCGATACACCTCGATAATATTGATCTCCTCGGAGTATCCACAGTGAGCCGCCTATCTGACCTTTCTCAACTTCTACAAACTACAGATTACAGGTCCACGGAAACACTACCGTCCAATGGACCGCCATCAACGCGGCCAGATGTCTACACGTATTCGCTGCGCCTGACCACATCAAGGTGTATCCCGGCTCGTCGAGGCCATTGTCAAGAAGTGCCCCAAAACACTGCCCCGAAATACACGGAGAGGACGGGATCGCGGGCGTCATTGGTCTCTCGGCCCCGGACAGTCCCGAAGTACAAGCGCGCCTCGCGCGAGGCGACGACGGCAAACCCATCTCTGCCCTCCAGGGCATGGCGAATGCCCTCAGGAAGACCTGGAACGGGGGTTCCGGCCGCAAAGTCACCATTGTGTCGAGTGGTCCGATGACTAATGTCGCAGTGTTCATCTCTGCGCACCCTGAACTCTTAGACGGTATCGAGCAGTTCGTGTTCATGGGCGGAGGCAACGGTTTCGGAAACATTACGCCCGCAGCAGGTGAGTGACCGTGTTCAGGTCGATGCATCACTGCCGTAACATTTTGCAAGAGTACAACATCATCTGCGATCGTAAGTGTGTACGCCTGTGCGATCTGATCCTCCGATTTGATTATCTTACTATCTTCCTCCACAATATACAGCCGAGGCAGCACAGATAGTGGTCGGTAATCCCCTAAGGACGGTCATGTTGCCCATCAACGTCACCCACACTGCGATCATGAATCGGTGCATCCACGCCCGTCTCTGTTCCCCCCAACAGCCCAATCACGACACGTTGCATAAGCCGAGTACCAACCTCAGAGTGATGCTGTCCTCCCTCATCACGTTCTTTGGTGATTCGTATCGAGAAGTATTCGGATTCGAGGACGGCCCTCCGCTGCACGATGCTCTTACGATCGCATACATTTCCAGACCTACACTCTTTCAAGGTCGACGCCTTCACGTCGACGTGGAAACTCGAGGAGAGCATACCACTGGAGCAACGATCGTGGACACGTGGAACTACCGGACGTATGACGATACATGGGGGCCTAACGGGAAAAACTGCATCGTGTTGGAGTCACTCGAGGTCTCTGCTCCGAGTACTCCATCTCTCTGTCGCTGATGATCATGATACTGCTAGGTGGAGACATTCTTCGATATTCTCCTGGATTGCATCGACCGATGCGATAGGGTATCGCCACTAAATAAACAATGGTGCGACTCACTCCTTCCGACTTCCAAGAACTCAATGCTTATGGTGGTCACCACATGTAAAGATAATTGGAAAACATTCTCAGGATGAATAGATCAAGTCTGACAAAAGAGAAAATGTAGAATAGATAGTACTAGATACACATGGATCACAACTAGAGGAAACATGTATGCTTTCAGTCATTCTGGTAGAACAAAACCAGGCCTGGGATATGGCTCCAAAGAGAAACCAAAATATGGCAAACCAGGATGAACGAGAACCAACTGTGTACCATCTGGAACAACATATCTTTGATTCCCTGCTGATATGTTTTCACGACGAAGTCCAGTTATGACCTCCCAGCATGGTACTTCATCACCAGGTCGAACTTGCCAGAACCCATTTCCATCAAAAAGGGCTTTGATGATCATCCAATCCATAGGGAGGTTCACAGAAAGATTGTTTGATCTATCATATATCAAAGCAGTATTGGTAGTGTTTTGCCATGCCTCCATTTGTCGACAAGGAAATTCACATATTTGCAGTGGTTTGCCCATATTTCATCAAACTGGCTTCTATCTTTGCTTCCAAGCATCCAGCTGATCAACTTCTCCTCTGAACAAGGTTGGTACTCAGGATTAAGGCTCTGCATATAGTGACTTCCTCCACAGGGCAGATATAACGCCTGCCAGTGTTGGTACTGCCAGTGGAGCCTTCCATTCTGCAACTATAGGATGTATGATGAGGAGATAGCAACAAAAAAAGGCCAACTATTGCTCACCAAATCAAGATGCAAGGATGAAAAGTAAGGTGGTAGTCTCCTATGTGACACGCAGGGTATCAGCACGTTACTTATGTCACACTGCCTATGGTGGTACTGGTCACGGCCTGAGAGAGTCATTGCGACCTACATTGGTCGATGACAAGGAACGCGGATCTGTTCTAGGACGTGGGTTGGTCGCCGAGACAGTCATCGAGGATAAGTTTTTGGCTGAAATTTATAGATGTCAACTGTCCAAGTCTGACGAAAGAGAAAAGGTAGCCTAGATGATACACATATATCAGAGACTCCAGGATGGTAACTAGACGAATACAAAATGATTGGTTCACGACGTCGCCCCTTGTCCGTCCATCCGTCCATCCTGCCGTCCGTCGACGAACATCTTGTTCAAGGGCACCCGCACCGACGGCGGCGTGCTCCGCTGCCTCCGCGTCTGTCCGTCTTTCAGAGTTCGCAGTGCTTCGTCGAGGTTGCCACGACCAAACGACCGCTGGCGCTCGTGCCTGGAGGGCGGCGCAAGCAGGTCCTTTGGCGTCGACCCTGGAGTTTTGACAGCCTGTATCGAATGGCACTGAATCAAGTGCCCTCCGTGCGAGCAGAGAACCGCTCACCTTCTGCTTATCACCCGATCGTGGTAGTGCAGTCCGTGTGAGTGGTTCAATGTCGATGGCAGCCTTCTGTAGTGACGCCGAGAAAGAACATATCATGCCGAAAAAGTCTTCCGTTTTCAGACTGTCCGGCAAATCGTACGATTCCCCGTAATAGCCAAACAGCGAACGTAGATCGTTCTCCACAGAGGCCGTCATCTCCCTGAGTGCCTCGACGGAACCCGAGACTTGCACAATGAAACGCTGCGCGCGCAGAGAGACAGTGATAAGCGAACGTGGGGTGGAGGAGAAACCGACGAATGACTTGCCTGCATGACGGTCACGAATTGGTCGTTCGCGGAGGGTTGCCTGAGCTGCTTCATCAATTGTATCTCGGCTTCTACTTTGGCACGAGATGCGATCGCAGACTGGACGGCTTGCGAGACAATTTGGAAAGAGACTTATCGAGGCGTTAACCCGATCGTCTTACGTGCAAAGAAAAAGAGAAAGAGGGGCTTACTGCGTGCGGCGGGCTCCAAGCTAGGCAGCTCCTCGATGAACAACGTCGACTTGGGCTCCGTGCGAAGCAAGACCAGAGCCACGTAATGCAGCAAGGTCGGACAGTCCGCAGTCGCTTTCGCAGTTTTTGTCTCCTTCATCTACATTCGTTCCGTCGAATAAATTTTTATCAAATCACAATAGCCGGTGTTACCTTGAGCAGCGCTTCTAACCGGAAACCACGCGCACCACCACGGAACGAAGAGCCATTCAACTTATTTCCTACGGCCAAAACAGCCTGACCCATCGTCAGACTGTTTTTTCACTAATAAGTATCTGGTACACATCACCTGTAGCGTTTTCTTGAATAGTTCGGAACTTCGAAGTTCCCGACAAGCGTCTCGCACGGTCTTGAGGTCAGGGCGGATCTCCTCTACGTCCAGCTCGAATCTTTGGCGGAAATTCATGCACTCGATCCGTTGCGGGAGCCTGGGAATAGTTATCATCTGAAAGGAAGACGAAACGTCAGTACCACAATCTCAGACGAAAAACGGTAGCTATAGATAGACCTCATGGATGAACTGGTCAGCCTTCGCAAGCTTTGTGACATCGCCAAAATCCTTTATTCGAGTTATCTGGGCAACAAGCATCAGACGAATGAATTGTAGAAACGTGAGGGGTCCACAGACTTCTTCGGTGGTCGGCAACTGCTTACTGATTGCCTTCAGATCATCTATCGACAGCGTCAAATCGTCAAGGTCAAGAAGGGCTTGTCGAACGGCGGAATAGCTGATCTTAAATCGAGACAGCATGATAGCTGTCGCCCAACGAACAGAAAGGGGATCAGCACGATACCAACATCAATCAAAGCATCCAACTTCACCCATATTATTAGCGCGCGTAGTCTCCAAAAGCGTGGTGACGTGCTGCTTCCCAGTGGAACTAGTTATCCGCGACGGTGTTTGAGGCGTAGCATCGATCGTGAACGTCGCCTCCAGATCGTCCATCTTAAATTCCGGGACGAGCAACGGTTCTGACCACACGGTTGAGCCAATGGAACTGTTGTCTAGCTTGTTCCAGAAGAAGGGCTTCAATCGCGGACCTGATTGTTTTGGTCTGCTTCTGTTGTGCATTGCGGGTCCAGGAGGTGGGGGAGGTGGGGGTACCGTGCCACCAGGAAGGGGCGG
>JBBPOS010000637.1:0-14577 GCA_038091575.1 Leccinum subgranulosum
CACAAACTTGCTTATCAACAATTCATTCATATACCCGTGGAATGCCGAAACCGGATTCGACACGTCCAAGCCCTTCATGAACACCGTCGTTTCAAAATCTGTTGAATGTGCCTTTTTCACGGCTGGATCACAGTACAACGCGCTCGGTTTGGAGTTTGCAAGCAAACTCACCTCGTCGAATGAGTCTGGTAAAAGGGAAGTCTCGATCTTTATGGTCGTGTTGGCATGTGTAGCGGTTGGATTTTTTCTCTTTCGTTCGAGAATGTTCAATATTAATCATTTTGCATTTCTGATAGATTGCGTCGGTTATTCAAGACACGCTACTCTCACGGTCGACCGACTTTGCCGGGGCGCAATTGGATTCATTATTCAAGAAGCTTGTCATCATGCTTATCAGCCTTCGTCGATCAAGGCCGGTGACCTATCACAAGACCATGCATGGTATATATATGGCAGCTGTGTATGTAATCTTTTCCTCGTGATATCTAACTAACACAAAAGCTGTCTATGTATAGTGGCGAGAAAAGCATGAGCATGATTTCGAATGACCTGACTGCAGAGGAAATCATTAGCGAGATTAGCTGGGACCTGATTGATGAATGATCGTTACATTTGTATTGTTTTGGCTCGTTTTGTGGCTCGTTTTGTACGGTATTATGCCCCAGTCAATACAGTGTTATCTATATTCATACGTGTCAATCACATCATATTGTTTGAGATATTGTACTGAATTGGCATTGAATTGTATGTTATAAGTTGAATATTTTCTCCAAAGAGGTCGGAAGACTTGCTGTATATACACTGAATTACATTATCTTTTGAGATGAAATAGTATATATATTGCTAGAAATGTATGGAAATCATAGGTATTTTCAGAGGGGGCTAGGAATTCGATGGAAATTGATGAAAATGTTGACAATGTTGCAAAAAGCTGATAATATGTGATATTATTGACAATTTCCATAAAATATCCAGATGAGGTTTTTCCTGATGAAATTGAATGGCTTCGTAATCTCTTTTCAGAGATAGGTCATGAGATCAAACACCCAATACCGCTTAATTGCGATAATCAAGGTGCTATGTTTTTTGCTTCAAACCCTGCTCAAGAAGGACGATCAAAACACATAGCTATTCATTATCATTATATCCGAGATGTGGTATTAGAGCTCAAAACTCTTGACCTCTTTTACGTTCCCACTGTCGATCAAAAGGCTGACATCTTTACCAAGAATGTTACCTTCGACATGTTTCGCACAGGCTGTTTACGCCTTGGTCTTACTGGTTATCCTGACAAGCCAAGTCCACAACGCTTCCCATCAGCTCAATGAGGAGGAGTGTTGAATCGGTAGTATTCAATTTACTTTATTACTTCCGATTCTAGACCGAGAGTCTCTTTCTTATCTTATCATTATCTCTGATTAGATTAGAGACGTTATTGCCATTGGCTTGACTCAGCTATGACTGAGGTAGTAATGCTATTGGCTATTACTAAGCCATTATATCTTGCTGACTGATGTCTTACACATCTTGCTTACATATCATGACAAGATACTTACGCTATTGGTTAGATTCTCTTACATGATACTGTAGAATGTTCTACAACATTCTTTTCCACAAATATGTACAAACATATCTTGTAGTATATAAGGGCCTAAACCTGACCCTTGAATATCAGGTCGCTTTCACACTCTTCTAGTGATTGATACCTCGTCTTAGCTTCAACACTTCGACTCAAGTTCCTAGTAAGTTTTCTACTAGAGTTGCTCCCTTATTCTTTTGCACTCTCGGCTGCGCTATAAGAATATCTATAAAGGATTTCTTAATGGACCTTATTGGTCCTTTGCCTACTGAGTCACGCTCTTGAGCGCGGTTCATTTTGACTTTCATTGATGATTACTCTGGTTTTGGACTTGTCTCTTTTGTCCGCCAGAAGGATGCTGTTCCCCAGAATTTTCAAAATATGGCTTCTTGGGCTGAGACCTACATTGGTCACACACTCACCTCTGTTTGTTCAAACACTGTAGGGGGGAATTCATTGGTCACTCGATGCAATGGTTCTTCATGGACCAAGGTATCACTCATTAGACCAACACACACTCCAACAGAATAGTCGAGCAGAGAGATTCAATCACACAATGCTTGAAAAGGCAGAAGTGATATGCCATCACGCATATATGCCACCTTCTTTCTGGCAAGACGCAGCTGAGACTGCTGTCCATGTGTATAATCATCAACCAATCAGGTGTCACAATTGGAGGACTCCTGTGGAACTATTCCATGGGAAGAAACTGTTATACTTGGTCCTGATAGGAACAAGGGTAGCCTCAAGGAGGAAGGTCTTGGATAAGGGATCTTGAGGGTCAAGGAATCAAGATGACAAGGATCTGCGAGGGTCGAGGGATCAAAGACGAAGGTTCAAGAGGTCAAGACAACTTCAAGAGACCGGATAAAGTCTTCGAGGTCGAAGTGTCCTTTCAAGTGTAGGACGAGGTCACTCAGAGGGTTCAAGAGAGACAAGAGGTATATTTCCAAGACGTATCTAGGATACTCGAGGAGGTCAAGGTTAGAGAAAACGGAGTGCATCAAAGGTTCAATGTTTAAATAAGTAAGAGAAAGATAAGTAAAGAGCTGTTGATTGGCTAAAGAAAATGGTGTTATAGAATATTAAGGAATGACGAGGAAAAAGTAGGTAATCCGCAGCATGTATGACTAAGAAGCTGTAGATGACTAATCATACAGTGGAAGAATGGGACAATGACAAAGATACAGGAAAAGAAAGAGGGAAAAAGATAGGGGTCCTTTGAGAATCGTAACATTACCCCCTTAGTAGACTGGAAATCACTGTCATTTCCTTCACAACTCTCTAGTTCCTGTGCTAGGGGAATCACAAGTGTTGCTGATAGAATAGAGATCATCGTCATAGGAAGAATTGTCGTAGTCGAGAGACTCTTCTTCCGTAGACCATGCATGCCAATGACGCTCCTGCCAGATGTGGTCTCCTATCATTGTATATGGTCTTCAATTCTCGATGGATCAAGGGATGGAGTGTTAGGTGGAAAAAGTAGCAGACAAAGATCTAGAGTGATGGTTTTGTCGGGAGCGAGGAGGAGGTACTGGAATGGGACGACAACTGGGGCAGCAGCATTGGGGATGGCCAGGGGCAGAGATACAACAAAGAGGGCATTGGTACTGTTTGCAGTTGATCCACTTATGGCCTCATTGATGATAGACAAAGCAAGTGAGGGAAAAGTCTGAGTGGCCCGAAGTAAGGACTGCTTCATTGCTGTCTAAGACACTTCGTCGAGCATGATAAGCTAGATCTTTGTCTACCTGTGCAAGGTATCCCTCTTCTTCGGTGTTTAAGGGGGAAGAGCTGGTAGAGGGGGTGGAAGGGATATCAACAGGAACGTTGACAGGAGGGTCAGAGATGAGGGCATCAGCAAGTCTATCGATAAGGGGGTGACGGAGTCGGCTGAGGAGGGTATCTGCATGGATGATGACATCCGGCATGCCCAGTTGGTCAAGAAAAGAGAGAAGGGCAGTGGACTGAGTTCAAGTGACTTCGGTTAAGAGGGTAATGAAGAGGCAGACATGATTTTCTTCAGATGTCCTGAGGGCTAAGGGGAGACTGTCTAAGGCATTGCCAAAATGAAGAGTTTGGAGATAGGCTCGTCTGGCTAGGTCAAGGGGTGAGTTGGTGTCAAGGAGGTTTTTGATGGGAGAAGAGAGTCAAGAATCATGGAGTTGGGTATCAATGAGGTAGAGGTTTCCTTCTTCGGAGACAGAGAGAAAGCAGTAAGCAAAGGGGAAGTCTGTGGAGGGGTTGGAGGGGTTGAAGTTTATGGTTGTGGGAGATATTTTAGCGATGAGTGGGTACTTGGTTGCTGGAGAAAAAGATGGAGGGGTGAGACTTTTTGTAAGCATTGAGGATTGTTTTGGCATGTTTGAGTTCAGTTTCAGGAACCCATGAGTCTTCTTCGGCCAAATAACCCTTCCATCAGATTAAGAAGTGGCGTTTTTGCAGAGTTCCTTTATATTGTACGATTTTCTCAATTTCATACTCTTCTTCACCTTCTATAAGATCCGGAGGTGATGATGGGAAGTTGGGGCCGTAGACAGGGTTTTCATGATAACAAGATAACAGGAAAGCATGGAACATGTTGTGAATATGCCAAGTTTTGGGAAGGCAGAGCCTGAGTTTGTAGGTGATTGGGGATAAGACCTCAGTGATAGTGAAAGGTCCTTCTCATTTGGTTCCAAGTTTTGGGGAGGCTAGAGAGCATTGTAGGTTTCTGGCCTCAAGCCAGACTTTGTCTCCTTTCTTGAAGGATTTAAAGGTTTTGGTGGAGCAAGCTTTCATTACCTGTCAAGCTAGTTCATGAGCGGCTAGAGCTTCATCTCGAGCAGCAGATAAGGTTTGTAATCTAGTTTCCACAGTGGGGATATTGGACTCAGCGATGACCAATGGGAAGGAGCAGGGTTCATAGCCCATCATGAGAAAGAATGGTGATTTCCCTGTGATGGAGTGAGGGCGGTGATTGTGGGTGAATTTGGCATGAGAGATGTGTTCTGCCCATCCAGTGGGGTTATCATGGCAATAGATACAAAGAAATGTTTCAACTTCCTGGTTGACCCTTTCAGTTTCTCCATTGGTTTAGGGGTAGTAGGCAGTGGATAGGGAAAGGGTGTATCCAATGAGTTTAGCGAGTTCCTTAGCAAAGGCAGAGCAAATTGGGGGCCTTGATCTGAGATGATTTTGTCATACAGGCTGATTTGAGTGTAGACCTTATGGAAGAAAAGGTTTGCTATCCCTTCTGCAGTGATGGTTTTCTTAGTTGGGCAAAGAATCACCCCCTTAGTAAGCCCATGGTTGACCACAACCAAGAGGGAATCGAAGCCATCAGATAGGGGGAGGTCAGTGATGAGATTGCAAGAGATTTGTTGAAAGGGGTGGGAGCAGAAAAAGGCAATGGGGAAGAGGGGGAAAATGGTGGGGTGGGTGTTAACTTTGTTCTGTTGACAGGTTGCACATCCTTCAACATATTTTCTGATGAATTGGGCAAGGCCAGGCCACCAGAATTCTGAGGCAACAAGTTGACAAGTTTTGAGATATCCTGGGTATCTAGCGGAAAGATGGTCGTGGGATTGGGCGACAATGGACTATTGAAGGTTCAGGTCATTAGGCACATAGACCCATCCTTGGTAGGTGAGGATTCCAGCATCAAATTTCCAATTAGAAAGGCGAGAGCAGAATTTGGGGGGCAGGTTTTCCTCTACTGAGCGAAGGGAATCCAAGACAAGGGGATCAGATGAGGAGGAGAGTGCAATCTTATTACAGAGGGCAGTATCAATGAGGTTAACAAACAGGGAAGATGTGTGAAGGGTGACATTATTGTTATCGATGTCAGTGTCTGGGATGAGGTCTAGGTGACATAAGAGAGTGTCAGGGGCTGCAAGGAATTTTCTGTGGATGTGGATGAGTTTGAGATTGAAGTCAGCTATGTCCAGGAGCCAGCGAGCTTGATGACAATTCAGCTTCTGAGGTTGTTGGAAGTAGGTTAGATTTTTGTGGTCGGTAAAGACCTGTATGGGAAAAGGGGAGCCATGGAGATATTGGCGCCAGGATTTCAATGCTCAAATAACCACAAGGAGTTTGCAGTCGTAGATGTCGTAGTTCTGTTCTGCTGGTGAGAAGGATTGGGATAGACAAGAGCAGGGTTTCCACTCGCCATTAGTGTCTGTCTGGAGGAGTATCCTTCCTGTAGCATACTTGGAGGCATCTGTGGTGATAGTGAAGGGTTTGGATAAGTCTGGGAGGGAGAGGTTTGGTTTCAAAAAGAACATGGTTTTGAGTGTATCAAAAGCTGATTGACATGTGGATGACCAGTTCCAGGGCTGTGTTTTCTTGGTCAAATCAATAAGGGGGCGAGCGACATTGGAGTAGTTTGGGATGAATCGTTGATAGAAGTTGGTGAAGCCCAAGAATGATCTAACATCTCTGAGTTTCAAAGGGATTGGCCAATCAGCAATGCCAGCCAGCTTTACTGGGTCCATGGCAAGTTGTCCTGGTTTGATGATCATTCCGAGGTATTCTACTTCTGAAGTGGCAAAGTTTTATTTCTCAAGTTTGAGGTGAAGGTCGAGTTTCATCATGCATTGCAGGACATGTTTGGTACATTTCTCATAGGTGGTTTCATCCAGGGAGAAGATCAGGAGGTCATCCATATAGATGACAAGCCATCCTTCGGCGATGAGATCACAGAACGAGTCATTTATAAATCATTGAAAGGTAGCAGGGGAGTTGGTAAGGCCAAAGAACATGACAGTAGGTTCAAAGAGGCCTTTGTGAGTGTTGAATGCTGCTTTCTATTGGTGGCCACCCTTTATTCTGACGTTGTTGTAGCCCCATCATATGTTAAATTTAGTGAAGACATGTGCTCCTTTGAGTTTGTCAATGAGGTCTGAGATGCGAGGGAGAGGATAGGCATCTCAAATGGTGTGTTCATTAACATATCGATAGTCCTGGCAAGACCAGAGTCCCCTGTCTTTCTTTTTGACAAAGAAAAAAGGAGAAGCCTGTGGTGAATTAGAGGGACATATCTTTTCTGCCTTGAGGTTTTCATCAATAAAGGTTTTGGTAGCTTGACGTTCCTCTGGAGTTAGAGGGTAGGCCTTTCCTATTTTAGGGACAAAGGATTCATCTAGGTTGATCTCATGATTATAGGGTTGGGATGGCGGGAGGTGATCGGCTGATTCTTTGGTAAAAATGGAAGAGTAGGCAAAGTATTCTGGAGGAAGGGTGATTTTTGGTTTGGCTTTGTCGGCCTCAATGGCTAGTTTGGTGGCAGTGGTGAAGGCTTTGACTGTTGTTGAGGGTATTTGTGCAAAGTGTTGTCCACATTTGATAACTCAATTGATCAAATAATGAGTTCTGGCCTGGGTGGGGAAGCGGTGGCCTGCCCAGTTATCGAGGTAGTCATAGTATAATCGTCCGTCATAGACAGGGTCTGAGTCGATGTGTCAGGTTTCTCTAGGAGTGGGGGGTGGGGGTTTGAGTTTGGTGGCATGTCATAGGTGGTCATCATTATAGAGAGCATTTAGTTCAGCTGTTTTGTTGCAAGACGTCCTGATAGCGATGGTGCGTTCTTTCCAGTCGATAGTGGAGTTGACCTTCTGGAGCCAAGGAAGTCCAAGGATGGATGATGTTTTCTTTGCCACAATGCATGACATAGAATTTTACTTTCTGGAGGATTTCTGCGACTTGAATGTACAGGGAGCAGGTAAATTTTATATCTCCATTTTTTATTTCAGACTGGTTGACATTTCGAATGGGGATGGAATGAGGGGGTTGTTCTTTTGGGAGGTAGTGCTTGTTGACAAAGTGCCAATTGATGCAAGAGATGTCGGCCCCTGAGTCAGTGAGTGCGAAGATACTGATGTCTTTGAGATCACAAGTAGGGACAATGAGATGAATTGGGATGTAAATAGATTTCATTCATTTATCAGCTACTAGTACATTGGTTTGGAATGTGGAGGGGACCTGTGTCAGGGAGGGCCTCCTTTCTAAAAATCCATAAGGGCAACCTTGTGGACACTGGATTCATCATCGTCTTCAATTTCTTGGAGTGATGGGATAGTTTCTTCTTCAACCTTTCAAACTTTCTTTTCGAAGGTTTTGTTCGAGGGGAAGGTGGAGCAGGTGGTGGCTGAGTGTCCTCCTTTGCAGCATCTGAAGCAGAGTTTTTGTTCAATGCATTGCTTTTTCTCCTGGGGGTAAGTTGGGGATGTGGATGGCATCGATGTCCATTGCATTGGGGTCTTTTTCCGTTCTGGTGGAGAGTCCATGCAAGTAGAGGATGTAAGAGGGGGTTTTCTTGTTGTGATTAGCCACACCATCCACTCGTTCCCATTGGTTTTTGAAGTGAATGGCTTTGGCATACCATTCCAAGATCTTTGTGGAGGGGGTGTCCATGCAGTAAATGTAGTGCATGAGGGAGACAGAAAGTCCAGAGGAGAAGTATCCAATGAGGATGTTGTCAGATATTATCCCACTTAAGGCAACTCGGTTCTGGAAGTCAGATATGTAGGTCGTGAGAGTGGAGTCTTTAGCCATCCTGGTCGAAGATAGCCAAGCAATAGCATCTACTTTGGTGTCTAGATGGACAAATGCAGTGCCAAAAGATTTAACAAAATCTCCCATCATGCCGAGGGAGGGAGGGGAGGAGCTCAAAGCCTTAGCTCTGAAGGTGGAGGCTCAGGTCAGGGTTGATCCCCCAGTCATGTGGAAGAGGGCATATGTGATCTGTTTTGTGTTGGAATCATAAACAGTCTCATTGATAAGGAGATACATTTGGATGGAGTTTATGAAGGTGAGGGCTTCGGCTACAGATCCTTTGAAGGCTTTGGGTGCTCCTAGTTGGAGTTCTGTGGGTTTTGGGTTCGTCATGATAGGTGAGAGCGGTGTTGGTGGTGGTGGGGTAGGGTTTCTTGAAGGTGGATTGCTTCGAGAGGGAGTTTCGACCTTAATAATTTTTGTCTCATCTACTGGAGATGGAGAACGAGGGGGTGGTTGTTGGACGTATATTTGGTGGGTTCCAGGGAGGAAAGAGACAATCTTTCTTTCTGGGAGAGCTTCTGGGATGGAGCTGGCGATAAGAGTAGAGAGTTGGTTTTCTTCTTCAGAGTCTGAGTGGGCATTAAAGCTTCTGTGGCAAAGGAGGGGGTTCTGGGGTGACTGGGGAGGAGGCTGGGGCCTCCTGGGGCAAAGGGTGTTGAAGAATGAAATGGTGGGAGGCTCTACTTCAATGGTAGGCTCAAAGATTAAACCTTGACCTTTTGTTACGCTTGGTCCTGATGGGAACAAGGGTAGCCTCAAGGAGGAAGATCTTGGATAAGGGACTAAGGGAACTGAGGAGTCTTGAGGGTCGAGGAATCAAGACGATGAGGTTCAAGAGGGTCAAGGGATCGAAGACGAAGGTTCAAGAGGTCGAGATGACTTCGAGAGACCGGATAAAGTCTTCGAGGTCGAAGCATCCTTTCAAGTGCAGGACGAGGTCATGCAGAGGGTTCAAAAGAGACAAGAGGTATATTTCCAAGATGTATCTAAGATACTCAAGGAGGTCAAGGTTAGAGAAAACGGAGTGCATCAAAGGTTCGATGTTTAAATAAGTAAGAGAAAGATAAGTAAAGAGCTGTTGATTGGCTAAAGAAATGGTGTCATAGAATGTTAAGGAATGACAAGGAAAAGGTAGGTAATCCACAGCATGTATGACTAAAAAGCTGTGGATGACTAATCGTACAGAGGAAGAATGGGACGATGACAAAGATACAGGAAAAGAAAGAGGGAAAAAGATAGAGGTCCTTTGAGAATCATAACAGAAACCCGATGTTTCCTACTTTAGGATCTTCGGATGTCTGTCTTACATTCATATACCCCAAGAGACTAGGGAGAACAAGCTTTCAGCCAAGGCTGAAGAGATGACCTTTGTTGGTTATGCTCCGAATACTAAAGGCTATCATTTCTGGTCGGGCAAAAGACATCGTATCTTTGTCTCGACTAATGCTATCTTCGATGAGACTATCTTTCCTCACTGTTCCAAAGAACAAGATCATAGACTGACCTCTATTCCTGTTAAAGATGAAATTCCAATACAGCAAGACAATCCTCATATCCAGGAATGACCACGATAGGATCCGGACCCTCATCATGTCAATATATATATTCCTAGACCCTTGGAAGATCCACAACATCAACAAGACCCACAGCTAGATCAGGACTTCTTCAATGAAGTACCTGAGGACAATGAACCATAGAGACCTCCAGCTACACCAGAGAGACAACCTTCTCCAGTTCATCCTCCTCTTGATCCATTCTCACCTACTATACCTAGTCACAAACATCCTAAACCCGAGTCTGAACACAGAGATCCTCTCAAGGATTTGCATCAGCACAAATGGTACATGTTACCACCACACAACGAAGAAGAAGAGGAAGACCCTCCTCCACCTTCGAAGTTATGGTTAGCACCTTGTCAGCAGCATAATGAAACATTACCAGAGTTCAGAATGAGACTACATCAACATTATCTCACTAGGGATGACCGTTCTGCTACTTGCATACCTCTTACTCCCATCAAAGTTTGACAATCTAATTGAGTTCCAGTGTCCAGGATTCTTCTTGATAACACTTATGGAACTCGACTGCCAATTGAAATCAAGCGAGACCTTAATCATCGTCCAAACACTCCAATTCAGGAGGAGTATGTTTGACCTGCTGAACCTATGGATGTTTTTCCGACCAATCATGAGGATTATCTGAACCAGATATACACATCATATGCTTGTTGCATCAACAATCTCCTTTCAGCTGCTATCACACCTGACTCTGTTCCTAAACAATATCGGGACATTCTAAAACTATCCCAGGATGAACAGAAGACATGGAGATCAGCTATGGATGAAGAGATGCAATCTCTTCATGACAGAAATGTCTGGGAACTTGTAGATCTCCCAAAAGGATGTCACCCCATCAAGGGAAGATAGGTATTTGCCATGAAATACGATGGACGAAAGAAAGCTCACTTCGTCACTAAAGGATTCACACAAGTCTTCGGAATAGACTATGAAAACACCTTCACTCCTGTTGCTCAGTTTGAATCTGTTCACAACCTTGCCACTATGGCAGCTCTTAATGGCTAGGAGCTACACTCTCTCGATGTCAAAACAGCCTTCCTTTTCAGTGAACTTGAGGAGGAGATATACTTGGAGCAACCAGAAAGATTCATAGTTAAAGGTCAGGAGACAAAAGTCTGTCAACTGAAAAAGTCCATTTATAGACTGAAGCAAGCTGCACTTCAATGGAATAAGCAGCTACACAAGTCACTCCTGGAGATGGATTTCACCCATTCGCTTTCAGACCCAGGAACTTATGTTAAAATTATTGGTCAGGATATTATCATCCTTATTGTTTATGTTGATGACATACTTTTTACTGGTAGTAAAGAATCGCTGGTGAACACTCATGTCAAGACATTCATGAAGAGATGGGAATCTCGTTATCTAGGCAAAGCCAAAGAGTACTTGGGTATTCATTTTGCTCAAGATCTTTCAAAGGGAACTTTGATCCTGGACCAAACCTGCTATGCGGAGAAAGTTATTCAATGCTTTGGTCAGGAGAATTGTAAATCCATCTCGACTCCTCTACCCACCAGTTATACACCAAGACCCAACTCAAATCAGGCTTCTGCTTTTCTTCGATTGTCATATCAATCGGTCATTGGATCATTGCTCTACATCATGCTTGGCACATGACCTGACATTGCTTATGTGGTGATCAAGATGCCCCAATTTGCAGCCAATCCCTCAAGGAACATTTGCAAAGAGCACTTTATATCGTCAGATATTTTTTTACAATGAAAGACCTTTGTATTTTATACTCGAGACATGGACCTAGTTCTAGTCTAATCACTTACAGTGATACTGATTGGGGAGGAGATCCGGAAACATCCAGATCTATGACAGGTTAAGTTGTTTACCTCACAAATGGACCTATATCATGGATCAGCAGACAACAAAAGAGAGTCAGGCTTTCTTCTACCAAAGTGGAATACTCTGGCATGACGGATACTGCAAAGCAGCTCCAATGGCTTCAGAATTACTTCTCCAAACTCAATTGTCCACTCAAAGCCATACCCATGTGTGTCAATAATCATGGAGCCATATTCCTTGCTTCGAACCCTACTCAGAAAGGTCACATCAAACATGTTCATCTCCACGAACACTTTATTCATGAAGCTATAAAGTTTGGCGACGTGGAACTCTTCTATGTTCCAACGAATGTACAATTCACAGACATCTTTACTAAAAATCTATCAAAAGTCCCATTCAAAGCTGGTAGGAAAGCTTTGGGCCTTATCCCATTTCCTTCATTGAATCACTCTACATGATGCTTACACTTTAGCAAGGAGGAGTGTTAAGAATCATGGATTTATTTCGTTTCCATACCATGATTCCTAGTAGTGTTTCACTAATGTTACTGACTAGTTACCTAGTGTGACTCAGTTGTGACTCATTCATGACTCACTATCTCTTATATCTCTTATCTTTACTTACGCTATGTGTATTACTCATCACTTAGATAAGGCTTTAATGCCATTGGATGATAGCAGTATCTTACTATGGATGACTCATATCTTTGTCATCCTTCCATGACCTTCTATAGAGTTCTATCTCTATTTCCCTTTTATAGGAGAATACATACATAGATACAAACATCTCTATATTGTATATAAACCTGGAGCTATCACTCTAGGAGAATAATGAGTCTTTTACTCTTTCTTCCATCTTACTCTCACATAAGCTACTTGCTCGAGTCTTTACTCTTGCAACTACCTTCAACCTTGTTTGTTACCTTTGGACTATACAGTGAGTATCTTCCACTGTTCTCTTAGTTCCCTTAGAAGGGTACTGCACCCCACAATCAAGACTTGCTATCTCGATAATCACTTCAAAGATGTCGCTCAAGTACTATACCATTTCGATCAATTTGTCAGGCCATGTGACATGTGACAACATTTACCAAATATTTCATTCGTCATCAGCCCATGTAACCTGTTACACGACCAAGATTTTCATCATTTCATCTGACATACTTAGACTTGGAGACAGTGAACCAAAATGAGTATAGTACAGTAAAATTTTCAATGGTGTCAGATACTGCAGCGGGAACTTGAAACCACATCTCTGTCTCATTCAACATGCTGAGTCTACTACTGACAACCTTTACTATGCCTACTACTGCAGTAGTACAGAAGCTTGATGTGCTGGAAGAAAAATTGGACATGGGAAGTGTAAACAGAAAGCAAACATGCATTATTCCCACCACTTCTGGTTGAGCCTCGATGACTAGTAGTTACTATCATTACATCCATAGTGTAAACTAACTTTGTAATGCAAAACTTTTAAAACACAACATTTAAATACCTTCAGATCTTTCTACAGTCCTGAAAAAATTATGCGAGATGGTCAAGTATGTACTCTAACTAAGGAGAAAAACTTGAGGGTGATTGTGATGGCAGTTTGTTCGTGATCTAACAAAATATCAGAGGATGTCAATCTGCACCTGCCTTATGGGCCCCAGATCCAAGAGATCCTGCTGATCAACTAACAAAGTGAGACCTGGGAATTATTATTTAGCATATAAACGGTTCCTATACCAAGTTTCAGAGCGAAATACACACTGGATGAAGTTGTAGAACAAAATATGTGGGTGTGGAGGGAGAGAGATTGTCACGCTCGAGCCTGTTCATGACAAAACTTCGGTCTCCTCCTCAGCATCTTGCGAACTTGTTTACCACAGGTCATGTGACTATGTTTGAGTCATGTATTCTGAGATTGCATTTTGAGCTTGGACAGTGTGCTGGCGTGTGACCCGATGTGACCAAATTTTACATTAGATGTGCAAAAGGGAGTCAGAAATCAGGAGACTCCCAACTTGAACACGAACAGATAAAAATCAGACAAAAATGAGAGTAAGTGTGTTACCATATTCTCTATCGGTAGTAGCATACTGAGCGCTTCAACTTGTTTTGTCGAGGCTGTGGAAAATTATTATTGATTTTTTGGCACTATGGATTGTTACGGACATGCTCAACAATGATTCACTCAAGCCGTCGAAGAGACGGGAATCGAGAGAATAAATGAGTATTCCAAAACTAGGGAACTACAATACATGTGACACGAGTATATATACTGACTAACACGAGGCAATGACAAATAAGTGAAATGTGAAAAGGTGAAGAAGTGAAATGTGAAAATGAAAATGTTACATTACTCCCTTCTTATGTCGAGATGTCTGCATCGAGAGAAGGAATATCAAAAAGGTGAGAAGGAAGACAAGTTAGAGATTTAGCAAAAGATTGAAAGGAAGAAGAATGAAAAAGAGATTTCGAACTGGAACACGTTTCACAAATACATAACTCTCTAATCTTGATTGTGGGACCACGGACGGCATCGGGATGGTTTTTATGGAAGGAGAGGACAGAGGAGATGGAATTCTGAAGTTCAGAGACGGGGATCCATTCATCATGTTCACGAGAGAATCCTTTCCATTGGATTAGATACTTTACACATCCATGGCGAAGGCGAGAGTTGACAATCTGGTCTATCTTGTACTCCAGTTTGTTATTCACAATATCAGGCAGAGGCAGAGGAGGGACTTTTTGAGAAGGAGCGGAGCCGGAGGTGTATGTTGAGAATCATGGATTCATTTTCCTTTCCATACCATGATTCCTAGTAGCATTACTCTAATGTTACTGACTAGTCACCCAGTGTGACTTAGTCGTGACTCATTCTATATGACTCACTTATCACTTATCTCTCTTATCTTTACTTATGCTATATGTATTACTCATCACTTAGATAAGGCTTTAACGCCATTGGATGATAGCAGGATCTTACTGCAGATGACTCATATCTTCGTCATCCTTCCATGACCTTCCATAGAGTTCTATCTCTATTTCCCTTATATAGGAGAATACGTACATAGATACAAACATCTCTGTATCATATATAAACCTG
>JBBPOS010000638.1:0-14442 GCA_038091575.1 Leccinum subgranulosum
AGTAGAGTCCATTTGTGTATTGTAGTATCCAGAATATATTCCATTTTACTATTTTTATATGATTTGAGAAAAAAGGTAGAAAGATCTGAATGATGATCTGTACAAATCACCCAGCCCCTATAATCCTGTAAAATCCTGGACAGATCCTGTAATCCTGTACAGCCCCTGTAATCCTGTACAGTCCTGTAGAATCCTGTACAACCCTGTACAAAAAGGACATATCTGTAGCACTGTAGAATCCTGAACAGGCTGTACAAGCCTGGGCAGGCCTGGACAACCCCCCATAGTTTGCTGATGCAGCTCATTCGGATAGAGGGTTCAATGACTGACAATCCATTAGCTTGTGCGATGCGATAACGACAAAGATAAATCGTACACATAGCAACAACATGAGCGCTGGTGTCATCCATGCGACGATAATACTTGGTGGCCCATTCGAGGCCGATGTCCAACCACGGTTTGAGGTGGGGCTGATTGTGCCAAAGTTCTTCCCATCCCGTCATAAATAACTCAAAGTAAGGGATGGATAGTCCAAGGCGGGGCAGTTGCTCGCTTGAGACCCGATGCTGGACTACGTGCGGAATCTGGGGAACTGTTCATGACTTCGCTTTTGGGTAGACACACAGAACTTACTTCGAGAACCATGTGGAAATCCTCGAGGACTTGCCATTCCGACTCTGATAGCTTCAGTTTCTCGAGGTCGTGATGGTTGGGTAAAGCAAGAAAATAATCAACGGCCTAACAACAGGTTAGCTACGGTCCATGAAATACTTAAATTCGCTCACCGGGCGCAATTCAATGAGGCGGTCCATCATACTGTAGCATAGGTCGAATCCCACCTTGTGTCAGCATCTCACTTCAACTCGTGTTGAGGAACCTTCTTGACAGGACTTCCAGGAGGCTGGTGTAGAAACCGTAGACTACCGAGGTAGAGGACTACCGGTACTCACCAGGTGTCAGCGTTGAGGTGTTATCGAACGTTGTGGTAAGAGAACAAGATGTTATTAGAACTCAGACGCTGAGTCTGAATATTATATACGACAAGCAAAGGATTATGTAATCTACTATATACTAAGTTGCTATTATATAATGATGAGCGTTCCGAGCTACCAAATAGTGCTCGTTCAATACTTGTCACCCTTGAAGCGAGACAATTCTGTCTTGTCGGATGCCAGAATCACTGGCGCGATGGTAGCGCCAGATGAAGATGATCCTTCGTCCTAGGGTTAGTAACATGTGCTTCGAACTCGAAGTGATCTTAGTACTGACTTGGGTTTTTCACCACCAGTCACCTGTCCACATCTCGTTATATTAGCGGGTCTGGCCGTCACAGTCAAGATAAACCTTCTCTGGCGCATAAGCCAAGGTACCATCAAAGGCAGGGTTCCCTATCAACTCTCAGATATAAGCAACCGGATCACACAATCACAGCTCTAGCTCTTTGGACTCGGTGTTATCGCCAAGTTGACCATCTGCGGCATCACTTTCAATCGGCTCAAGATCTCTATGGGTTCGAATATTATGGCACATTCATTGGGGTTCAGTAGGTAACTGATCAATAAGTTTTAGGAACTTATAGTTGCTATGGAAAGATGGGCAAGTTCTATTTTTTGTCTTTGTCAAGGTTCATTAGTGCTGCTCGAATATAGATGTAGACGTACTCACAATCGGAGTTTCAGAAACTCTTCGGTCATGCACTGGTTAGCATTCTTGACCAGCCACTGTACTAGCTTCCACTTGTCTTGATCAGCAAACAGTACGTGTGGATCTTTACCTGCCCCATCCTGAATAATTTTTAACCGTTCAAAAGAAGTTGTGTCAGAGCCGAGAATGTCCATGATGGGATGCAAGAAATATTCCTGAGTGAAGCAGGCATCAAAGGTGGGTCTGCCATCTGCTTCTTGCGTGCTCCCATTCATCTGATTGGTCCTACTATCCAAAGCATTTGCATGTGTGCTGAAATCTTCAACAGGATCAGCCATTGCCAGTGAGGCCTCTGCATCACAAGTGAAGCCATTGACTCCAGTTGCAGCATAGGAGGTGACTTGTTCGGCATGCGCATCCAGCTCCCATTGTGCATAACAAACCTGCAAGTGTGCAGTGTATCGGTGCAGTCCTCCGACTGTGAGGAAGGTTCGTTGACAATTACTGCACAAATGGCCCGGGTGTTGACACTGAAACCTTTGAGGTGGCATAGTAGTAGTAGGAGCAGGGATGCAGGGAGTCAAGTGTTGGGCAGAGACAGTTGCTGAACTTGCTGTGCTCGTAAGCCTACCTCAGGCTCACAATCAGACTCAGTAAGTCAAACAATTATGTTTCTCTTTAAGTCAACTTATATGTATCTATAACAAGCTAGGCTGCTACTAGGGTCTCCATTCCAAAGCCGCTCCATTTGTCTCAACTGTCACCAATGCCCCCAGTGGAGCTTCCCTGATGTGGTCTTGAGTTTGTATCATCTCTTGGACCAGATCTATAACTGGGTAGGCCTGTCGGCTCTATGTTTCACAGCCCTTACTAGTCTCAACCAGGAAAACTTCCGTCGCCACCATCCATCAACCCTGATATCCAGCAAGGTCCCCACTCATGGTGACCCCCTGTCTGTTTGCCGTGACCCCCTGCCTATTCATCGGCACAACCCCCTGGCAAGTGGGGGTGGGGTTGCTGGCAACATATATAAAGACTCAGGTTTGTCTCGACATTCCTCACCACTGAGTTTCACTTTTTTGTGACTCTCTCATATCCGTTACACTCACACTTGTTGCTGAACTATCTTTGATTTCTTTCAACTCTCTGTTTTGTCATGGTTGGCACTCTTTTATTATACTACCATCTCTTTGTTCGTCTTTTATTATATACTGTCTCTTTGTTCCTCTTTCAACTTGTCTCTCATTCCATCATTTCCTTTCAATCTCTATCCAATACCCTTCAAGTTAATTTGTCTTAGACTATAGCCAAAGCTCTCAATCCAATTCCATAGCCACAGACACCGGCTTGCATGACGTCGGACTCTATGTCCAGAGGGCACACCCATCATCCAAGTGCCAAGCTTCAGGCGATGCAAGGTAAGTTTGATTATCTAACCTGTGCTTCAAGCATTGATCACACCAAAGAGGAACACAAGCAGGAGAAGGCTATGCATGAACAAGAGGCACTGGTCAAAGCCAAAAGGCATGAAGAGTGGAACCGAAAGTGGGATCAAGTTTCCAAAGCTGCTCAATGGGATCCTGCTCAACCAACTGAAGCCCCAGCTGTTGGTCATGTTGTTCTGACCATGATCGACAATGTGGTATGCCATTTCAGTTATAATAAGTACCCTACTACTTAAGTAGCTAATTTTTTTGCAGTTTTCATCTCGTTTGACAGGCGGGCACAGCGCGAGTGCTCCAAGTCTGACCCGCTCAAACCTTCCAAACCCTCCACTGGTCGTGTGCAAGGGGGTTATCCCTCCGAAGGCTTGTCTTCCTACCAGATCAGGCCTCTTGAGAACGACGCTATGTGGAGAGCCTCGAGATGGAAGCAAAGAGGTGAGTATGGGGGTGCAAGTCTATGGTTACTTGCCTATAGTCATTCTGCGGGTTTATGGGTTACCACACACTAGATCTCGAGAATAAGAGGAGAGCGAGAGATGCTCGATTCACAGCAGGAGGTTGAGATCCAGTGCCGAGAGGGGTTACCTCTCAGATAGTATTGACGGTAGACTACAGACTACTAGAGTACTGGGTAGCTACAGGTCACTATCAATATACTACATCGAGTAGCATGGCTATGGACTATATAAGGAACTAATGTCCACACTAACGATCTAGGTATGCGCTACTATCGACTTACTACCACAACTGCGATGTTGATGTGACTTATATCGGAGAGGTCACCTATATGGCTAGGTGTGCGGCCACGTGGGTTGGCTACCACCAGGATGACGGCATCGGAGGGATTATGCTATGCAATAGCGATGGGGAGTATTCAATCGGGAGGCACTCACTAGGAGGCACTACGTCCAAAGGAGACTAGTTTAGCGGCGTCATTGCGGACGGTGACAAGACAATACAATAACGGAGTAAGGGCGAGGTCGCTAACCGGAGCTAGGACGTCGAGGAGGATAAACGAGGGTATGCGGTGAGCCGAGGCCGCCAATGATGAGAGAGGAGTATGCAGAGGAGCGGGTCCAACTGTCGGCAGCGAGGACTAGGCTGCGAGGAACTAGCTTGGAGGATCCAGTGCCGAGAAGAACAAGACTGGGGAGTCTGGTTCCTCTGGCCAATATATTATATACTACTTGTTACATGTGCACAGACCAGCTTAGGGCCGGTCTCTATGGTACACTATAGCTATATCGAGAATAAGTAAAGGCTATACGAGAAGCCAATAAACGTGGTGTGGCAGCCTCATGCAAGGGGCATGGGATGTGGCAGCACTGCCTACCGTGAGAAGGTGGAAAGAAGGCCAGGGACCGCGAGGTGTGGCGGATCTATAGATAAATGAAGTGAGTCCGAGATACGATCGGGATCTATCAAGATACGAGATCAATCGGCAAGGATCGGGAGATCGGATCGGGCAGGCAATGAAGATGAAGGCCCGATCGGATATAACTATAAGGGGAGATGATAAGTCCCACGATCACGTGCAAGTCACGTGACCGGTCGATAAGTACTCGGTCGATGAAGACAAGGGAGAAAACTAGAAGGAGGGATGTCAGAGGGTAGACGCAAGCAAAGCAAGACTAGCAAGAAAAGCTAGGTTGGGAACAAGGTTCGCAACACAGGATAGGTCTGCTCAACCTGCATCTCCTCAATGTGAGAAGTCTCGGTGGGATCCACCGGCATATAGTCCTCTCCTTCTACCTGGTTGATAAATCCATCAATCTCAACCTCATTGGCTCTGGCAGGAGCCTTGCCCTTGTTGCGATTGTTGTACCAATTGCGCTTCTGTTGCTTACCAGGACGTTTCGACTTGTTAGTCGATTTCTTCTGATAGTTCTGTGAACTACCAGAGTTCATCAGTTGGCCAGAAGAGTTTCCTCTATTCTGTCCATGGTTCTGATCCGCCCAATTGGCTTGAGGCGGACCACGATGAATAACTGTTGTCCTGTTAGCCTATGAAGCAGGAGGGAGAGAGGGTCCAGCATGTGTCTCACTGATCCTCGAAGTGAGGGGTGCAGTGGTGGACTTCCGAAGGTTGATTTTGGCAAGTACCATATTGGTAATTGTATCCATGTTGAATTTAGTCTCATTGGTCACAGAGTGAACGATGGTGGATCAAAGTGCATGGTAGTTGGAAGGTAGGAGTGTGAGGGTGAGCATAGCTCGGAACGATTCTGGAAGATCTAGACCAGCAGTGGCGAGCTGTTGGAAGGACGAAGTTATAGAGGATAAATCCTCTGCCGCAGTCTTGGGTTGGACTCTCTTCTCGATGATTTCATGGAGAAGGAAGAAGCGGCCAGCAATGCCTCCAGTTGCGTAGAGACCTGCTAACTTGTCCCAGATCACCTTAGCTCTGGACTCCTTGGCAACGGTAGGGTAGTCATAGAAGACCAGGTTTAGATCTGAATCGTCGAGGGTAGATGCAATAACCCCAGTGCAGCGCATATCAAGCACAAGCCAGTAGCGCTGGTCCTGACCAAGGTCATTTCCAGTGGTGGTGAATCTCCCATAAGTGAGGCATCCATCCACAAACTGCCATAGGCCATAGGCACTGAGGGTATTGTGGAGGCGAGCAGTCCAAGTAGGATAGTTCTTCTGTTTCAGAAGCTGGAGAATGCGAGAAAGAAGAAAAGAGTCGATCTTGACATCGGAGGTAGTCAAAGTGGGAGCCATTGAAGTGAGTAAGGGAGGAGATCTGCAATAAAGTCATCAGCGAAAGTTGTTTCAAAAAGAAACTCGATGTCAGAAGAAAGAGTGGGAGTTCCTGTCCTCGAAGAGGTTCCAGACAGATTGGGACTTTGTGTCATAGAGACAGAAATGTCTAAATCATCTTCCCTATGTCCCCATTTCCTTGATAAATACTCCTTTCTCTGTAACCATCTCCAAGACCGTTCTCCTGTCTCCATTCCTTTCTAGTAAACTGTTCGTTCTAGTTTTGAAACAGTAGATTCATAGGTACCAAGTTCCCAAGTTTTGGTGTGTTGATGATAGAAAAAGGTGTCTCCAGAATATGGTACAATGTCTAGATGTTCCAAATCACCAAAGAAAGTCTCCACAAAGTAATGTGGGTTTGGGATGGTATTGTCATATAGAAGACCTGTTTTTAGAACCATATTTGGGCTATCATGAGAGCAATAAGGAAAAATGGTATACTCAAGATGTATAGTACATGCTTCAAGTGCAGTACATTTTGCATCGTAGTAGTTTTGAAGATAAGAATACTCTATGAAACCTGGAAGAGGAAATGAAAGAGACAGAGTTGAATGAAATAAAACGTCCAAAGCGCGTATGAAAATCTCGTCATCTTCAGCCTTATTGGTAAGACTTTCCCAATCTGAGTCATCCAGTTTCTCGGCTAAGGCCACTATATATGGCTGCAAGCTCGACATGATTGTCAGCCAAGGCAGCGGCCTTGATTGTTGAGAATCATGGATTCATTTCGTTTCCATACCATGATTCCTAAAAAGCGTTACTCTAACGTTACTGACTAGTCACCCAGTATGACTTAGTCATGACTCATTCTATATGACTCACTTATCACTTATCTCTTTTATCTTTACTTACGCTATGCATATTACTCATCACTTAGATAAGGCTTTAATGCCATTGGACGATAGCAGTATCTTACTGTGGATGACTCATATCTTCGTCATCCTCATTCATGAAGAGATGGGAATCTCGCTATCTAGGCAAAGCCAAAGAGTACTTGGGTATTTGTTTCACTCGAGATCTATCAAAGGGAACTTTAATCCTAGACCAAATCCACTATGCGGAAAAAGTTATTCAACGCTTTGGTCAGGAGAATTGTAAACCCGTTTCGACTCCTCTACCCACCAGTTATACACCGAGACCAAACTCGAATCAGGCTTCTACTTCTCTTTGATTGTCGTATCAATCGGTCATTGGATCATTGCTCTACATCATGCTTGGCACATGACCTGACATCGCTTATGTGGTGATCAAGATGTCCCAATTTGCAGCCAATCCCTCTGAGGAACACTTGCAAAGAGCCCTCTATATCATCAGATATCTTTCTACAATGAAAGACCTTTGCATTTTATACTCGAGACATGGACCTAGTTCTGGTCTAATCACTTATAGCAATACTGATTGGGGAGGAGATCCGGAAACATCCAGATCTATGACAGGATATGTTGTTTACCTTGCAAATGGACCCATATCGTGGATCAGCAGACGACAGAAGAGAGTCAGGCTTTCTTCCACCGAAGCAGAATATTGTGGCATGACGGATACTGCAAAGCAGTTACAATGGCTTCAGAACTATTTCTCCGAACTCAATCGTCCGCTCAAAGCCATACCCATGTGTGTCAATAACCATGGAGCCATATTTCTTGCCTCAAACCCAGCTCAGGAAGGTCGCATCAAACATGTTCATCTCCATGAACACTTCATTTGTGAAGCTATAGAGTTTGGCGACGTGGAACTCTTCTATGTTCCAACGAATGTGCAGTTCGCAGACATCTTTACAAAGAATCTGTCGAAAGTTCCATTCGAAGCTGGTAGGAAAGCTTTGCATCAAGGAAGCAGGGATGGAACGATAATCCATTATAATGGATTATATACCATTATACATACCCTTTTGGTGATTATATAGGATTATCTTTCCATTCCCGCTTCCCTGATGCTTAGGCCTTATCCCATTCCCTTCATCGAATCCCTCTATGTGATGCTTACACTTTAGTGAGGAGGAGTGTTGAGAATCATGGATTCATTTCGTTTCCATACCATGATTCCTAAAAAGTGTTACTCTAACATTACTGACTAGTCACCCAGTATGACTTAGTCGTGACTCATTCTATATGACTCACTTATCATTTATCACTCTTATCTTTACTTATGCTATGTGTATTACTCATCACTTAGATAAGGCTTTAACGCCATTGGACAATAGCAGTATCTTACTGCGGATGACTCATATCTTCGTCATCCTTCCATGACCTTCCATAGAGTTCTATCTCTATTTCCCTTATATAGGAGAATACATACATAGATACAAACATCTCTGTATCATATATAAGCCTGGAGTATCGCTCTGGGATAATAACGAGTCTTCTACTTATTCTTCCATCTCGCTCTCACTCTAAGCTACTTGCTCGAGTTCTTACTCTCGCAACTACCTTCAACCTTTGTTCGTTACCTTCGGTCTATACAGTGAGTATCTCCCACTGTTCTCTTAGTTCCTTTGGAAGGGTACTGCGCACACAATCGAGACTTGCTATCTCGATATTGATCTGTCATTGTAAATGACGAATGTGTCTAGCTGCAGGAGTCTGCAGCTGCGAGAAAACTTGATGGTGGAAACGATCAAACTGTCGATTCCAATCAGCCTGAGTCATAGGATGATGAGCATGGGGATTATGGAAGGCGAGATTAGGACATAGCAAGTCCTCAAGAAGGTCGTTGGCATTGCAAGGGAGGAACTGATTCCGGTTGAGGATCTCGAAACCCTGATGGTGGACAAATGAAGGAGCAGTCCAATCGTTGACCAAGGTGGGGAAAGCAAATCCAGCACCCTCATAGGCAGAGCCTATGGTTTCATACAGACCAGAGTATATCCATGAATTGATGGTGTACTGGCCATCCATTTCAGTCTCGATCGGGCTAATCTGAATAGAAGTAGCTCGTCGGCCCACCTCAGAGGGTGGAAGGTGCCTCAAAGTATGAAGTGGAACTGGAGGAAGGAGTGGATGGTCTGTTTGAATGAAGGGATTGAGTTCCTCAACCACGACTTCAGCGGGACCCACGATCCGAGTTGAAGGGACCGTCTCTTCTGAAAGGAGAGGGGGTTCTGGGAATGTCTGGCTGATGCGACAGTGGATGGGTTCGTCGAGCACCACAACGTCCCCTGCCTCTAGGGGTCTGTGAAGCCGAGCCATTGCGAAGCTGTTGCGATGATGAGGAGGTTCCATTGCGCGACGGGCCTTGTTGCCTGTTGCGCGAGCCATGACGACGGAGGAGGGTAAATGGATGAGAGGAGATAGGAGTGGTACGTTGTGGAGAAGGAGTAGTTCCTCGACGAATGACAGTAGTGTCTACATGACGAGGATGGTTACGATTACAAGATTCCTCTTCTAGAAGAGGATGGTTGCAAAGCAGACAAGGAAGCAAGTAGGGAACAGTAGGAGGAGCAGGAGTTGGTATGGGAGAAACCGAGGGAGGACGAGAGCTAGGAGCTGGAGGAGGACCCACGTAAGGAGGTGGTGGAGGAAGATTAACCGATAAAGGTTCTTCAGGTCCTTCTCTAGGTAGGAAGTCGTCGACTATCCTATAGTTTATGGTAAGCTCATAGCGCAAGTCCGAGAAGGGAATCCCAGCATAAAGCTCAAGATAAAAACAATTCATATCGAGGATGTGATTCAAGATAAGTCATTCTCCTCTAGGGTATACCCAGAGGGCTCGGTCTCCAGTCCCAGTGGGCCGGGTATCTCTCATTAAGAGAAGATAGTAGATGAACGTGACAGTCCCAATAATCTGGCTCAAAAAACCAGTTGCCCAACAGACTATTTGTCGAGGGGTAGGCATCGTGATATCAAAAGATGGCAAATGCCTCGACACTCTTAGTGTAGAAAGGGTTAAAGCTCGGGGCTCATAACCTCTCGAGATAGCAAGTCTCAATTGTGGGCACAGTACCCTTCCAAGGGAACTAAGAGAACAGTGGGAGATACTCACTGTATAGACCGAAGGTAACAAACAAAGGTTTGAAGGTAGTTGCAAGAGTAAGGACTCGAGCAAGTAGCTTAGAGTGAGAGCAAGATGGAAGAATAAGTAGAAGACTCGTTATTGTCCCAGAGCAATAGCTCCAGGTTTATATATGATACAGAGATGTTTGTATCTATGTACGTATTCTCCTGTATAAGGGAAATAGAGATAGAACTCTATGGAAGGTCATGGAAGGATGACGAAGATATGAGTCATCCGCAGTAAGATACTGCTATCGTCCAATGGCGTTAAAGCCTTATCTAAGTGATGAGGAATATGCATAGCGTAAGTAAAGATAAGAGTGATAAGTGATAAGTGAGTCATATAGAATGAGTCACAACTAAGTCACACTGGGTGACTAGTCAGTAACGTTAGAGTAACACTACTAGGAATCATATATGGAAACGAAATGAATCCATGATTCTCAACACTCCTCCTCACTAAAGTGTAAGCATCACGTAGAGGGATTTGATGAAGGGAATGGAATAAAACCCAAAGCTTTCCTACCAGCTTCGAATGGAACTTTCGACAGATTCTTTGTAAAGATATCTGCGAACTGCACATTCATTGGAACATAGAAGATTTCCACATCGCCAAACTCTATAGCTTCACGAATGAAGTGTTCATGGAGGCGAACATGTTTGATGCAACCTTCCTGAGCTGGGTTTGAAGCAAGAAATATGGCTCCATGGTTATCGACACACATAGGGCATAGTATGGGTATGCCATACCCACGTGGGTTGTGGGTATGGGTACCGGGTGGGTGTGGGTATGGGTCTGCCTTGGTGGTACCCGTACCCATACCCATACCCACCTTATGGGTTGGCTGGACCAATAGGGGTAAAACTTTGTTTACACCACTTTGTGGCTTATGACAACATGAAAATTTTTCCTCTCTCATCCTAGCCCATACACCCACACAACTACTCTAAAGTACACCTAGCTACTTCACATGGCATCTGCCAGTGATTCCATCAGACCCCCTGGGCCTAAACGACTCATCAAACTCTCCGAGAAGGCTAAAGTTGGACTCGAGGAACAAAACCACCGAAAGCGTAAGGGAGATGACCTAAATGCCACATCAGCCGACCCTCTTGGCAAGAAGGCAAGAATACCCGGTAATTGTATTACCAACTCACACATAACACCCACACTAACCCCATATGGGTCTTGAAGCGGCCTCTCGCTTCCAGTCCAATGAGGTCGAGGAGTCAAGTTCCAACCATGGTAACTCTGAAGCTGATCATGATGGACATGCCACATCAGCTGCAGCACTGAACAATGGGTCCGAGTGTGACCTAGCAGAGATAGAAGAAATTGAGGTCATTGAGGAGAGCCCGAAGGAACAATTGAGTACGCACCTAATAATTACGCGATGGCCAATGGGCAATGCTAACGTCAATGATAGAGCGACAAATGAAAGACTGGTCCTCACCTAGTTATGCCTTTTTCGAAGCGGAACCTGTCATTGAGGAGAAAAGCGGGCGCCGTTCGCATCTGTTCAGATGTACTGGTCAGGGTTGCAAGGTGACAATCCATCGGTATTTGGACACGAAGGATGCCCGATCCACTGGAAACATGCATAAGCATGTCAAGAAATGCTGGGGAGACAATGCTGTTAGTGCAGCAGATGAAGCAAAAGATGCGAACGAAGCACGCACCAAGGTCGTTGCTAGCATCCTAAAGACTGGTAAAATAACACGGTTATTCAAGCACAAGGACAAAGGGCAGGTCACTTACTTGAATATACCCCACACTCAAATGGAAACTCGGTGCGTATTGAAGTTTGATTGACGAGCGTGACTCATTATTCTGGTCAATCCAGAATGGAGATCGTGCGTTGGGTGTCAGAGGCGCTGCAGCCATTTTTGGTCATTAACGATGACCCATTCATATCTCTAATGAAGACCGGGCGGCCATATTATTACATCGCTGGCCAAAGTGAGTACAAGTATTGTTCAGGACTTACCTTCTCTAATGACCATGCATCCTCCAGATCCGTAAACTTGCATACAAAATCATCAACTCTACGACAAAGTTGCTCCCCGAGTGGCGCCGTATTCTTGATGAGCTAAAGCTGCCAATCACCTGTTGAACGAGCACTATTTAGTAGCTCTGAACGCTCTGTGATTATATAATAATGACCTAGTATATAGTAGATTACATAATCTTTCTTTGTCGTATATAAGATTCAGACCCAGCGTCTGAGTTCAAATAACATCTTGTTCTCTTACCACTACGTTCGACAACATCTCAACGCTGACACCTGGTGAGTACCGGTAGTCCTCTACCTTGGTAGTCTACGGTTTCTACATCACCAACTTACCTCGAGACGTTCCCACAAGGTGGAATTTGACCTTCGATATGCTCAACCACGTGCTGGAGAATTGAAAAGCCGTGGACGGAATAACACGAGATAGAGACCGGGGATTGAGACCATATGAGCTGGATAATGATGAGTGGGATATGTTGAATGAGTTACGAGAAGTGTTGAAGGTGCGCTCACGAACACGTGCCATGTGGCTGTGATCAGTGACCATAGACCGCCGTGTCCCCGCTTTCCACTTAGATCCTCAAGGACGCTACAGAATACTTCTCGAGGGCCACCCCTAACCTGGCCATGGTCATCCCTGTGATGGATGCCATGGACGCCCGGCTCAGACAACATGCCCGCAACGAAAGACTTTCTCGCCCTGTCTGTGCCGGCATCACCATTGCGCTACGGACTCTGAACCACTACTACTCATTAACGGACAGCTCAGAAGTATATTGGATTGCAATGGGTGAGTGGATTGAGAGCTAAGGGCGTACTGAGCTACTAAAACTTGAATCTAGTCCTACACCCTCGTCACAAGCTCGAGTATTTCAAGGGTGCAAACTGGGAAGATGAATGGGTTGATATTGCTGAGAGACTCGTGCGCGAACGCTTCGAGAATTCATATGCCACTATTGAGGGAGAGTCCAATTCTGATATTGAGTTGCTTGAAGAACAACCGTCGGTGAGTACTTAATGTTATAAAGACTAGTACCTATGTATACGAGCAACAAATTTAAGAAAACCGGCAACATGTTCGACAACATGCCCGCTCTACTGGCGCCCCCGAAAATGAAAGACGGTCATACCAAAATTGACCGGTATCTGAGGGCTGACGTGGAGCATGTCACCGACGCTCTAACCTGGTGGTTTGAGCATCGTGCCGCATATCCCCGCCTCTCGCAGATGGCCCTTGATTATCTCAGTATCCCGGGTATGTCTATAGACTATATGTACAGGCTTGATTTTTGCTCATATATCCCTCCAGCTACCTCAATCGACGTTGAGCGGCTCTTTAGCCATGGCCGTCTTGTGCTGTCGCATGTCCGTTCCGGGTTGTCGGTGCAGTCAACCTGTGCACTGCTATGTCTTGGCTCGTGGTTTCAATACAAACTCGTGAAGGCAGAGGACTTGAAGGGGGTGGGTGACCTTCCCGAGGTGAAAGAAGAGCAGAGACTGGAGGCGGGTTGGGACACTATCATTTTGTAGTCCGTTTTGTAGTCTGTTGTAGCTACTTTTCAAATGCACGATCCATGGGTTGACCCACTGCGGGTCTACCCACGGGTTGATTTGTCATCACCCATGGTGAAACCCATACCCATTTGGTGGCTCTGGGTATATCTGCGGGTGTGGGTGTGGGTACTACCCAGGATACCCCAGGGTATACCCACACTATGCCCTCATCAGGGGAGCAGGGATGGAATGATAATCCATTATAATGGATTATATACCATTATACATACCCTTTTGGTGATTATATAGGATTATCTTTCCATCCCTGCTCCCCTGATGCTAGACACACATGGGTATGGCTTTGAGTGGACAATTGAGTTTGGAGAAATAGTTCCGAAGCCATTGTAACTGCTTTGTAGTATCCGTCATGCCACAATATTCTGCTTTGGTGGAAGAAAGCCTGACTCTCTTCTGTCATCTGCTGATCCACGATATGGGTCCATTTGCAAAGTAAACGACATAGCCTGTCATAGATCTGGATGTTTCCGGATCTCCTCCCCAATCAGTATTGCTATAAGCGATTAGACCAGAACTGGGTCCATGTCTTGAGTACACAATGCAAAGGTCTTTCATTGTAGAAAGATATCTGATGATATAGAGGGCTCTTTGCAAGTGTTCCTCGGAGGGATTGGCTGCAAATTGGGACATCTTGATCACCGCATAAGCGATGTCAGGTCGTGTGCCAAGCATGATGTAGAGCAATGATCCAATGACCGATTGATATGACAATCGAAGAGAAGCAGAAGCCTGATTCGAGTTTGGTCTCGGTGTATAACCGGTGGGTAGAGGAGTCAAGACGGGTTTACAATTCTCCTGACCAAAGCGTTAAATAACTTTCTCCGCATAGCGGGTTTGGTCTAGGATCAAAGTTCCCTTTGATAGATCTCAAGTGAAACGAATACCAAGTACTGTTGAGAATCATGGATTCTTTTTCGTTTCCATACCATGATTCCTAGTAGCGTTATTCTAACGTTACTGACTAGTTACCTAGTGTGACTTAGTCGTGACTCATTCGTGACTCACTATCGTGACTCA
>JBBPOS010000639.1:0-14412 GCA_038091575.1 Leccinum subgranulosum
TGTCATAATGTGGCTGTGTATCTGGGAGAGCTGGAGAGAGCTGGAGTGGCTGTGGTAAACTGGAGGATTCTGTCATGAGCTGGGACATCTGGATGGTGCGAAGGTCAAAAAGGCTGGTTTGCTGATGATACCAGGGAGAGCTTGAATGCAAAGGAACTTCAGGCGTTGAGAATTGACAACGATGAAGACAATCTGGCTGTCCATGGAAACGATGACAATGGCGATGATGACTCTGAGGAAGGGTGGGTAGATGAGATGGAAGAGATGACCGAGGAGAAGCGCCGTGCTTTGGAGAGAAGTATCCTTCTGGTCAAATTCGCATTAGCAAAGGTACGGACACAAGAACTCACCTCGAATTGTTCTGAACCATTTGCCAGCTTTGCAAACTGGCCTATGCCACCTCGAAGTCACCCACTATCCATCTTCCGACCAGCCTGGCGTTCCATCTTGACCGAGCTCCAGACAAAGGTAATGCTGATGCCACTCATTGGAATTCAACTTTGGACATGTTGGCGTATGCGTTGAAGCACAGGAAAGCAATTGACCAAATGACACAGAGACGTGAGGGAGGGATGCGGAAGTTTGAGCTGAGCAATAATGAATGGTCAATGCTCGACCAGCTGCGACACGTATTGAAGGTGCAGTGTGCCACGTCAACTAACCCCTGGGTATTTAGAGTACGGGTATGGGTATGAGTATGAGTACGGGTACCCTTTTTGCACACTCCTGTAAAACCCGGGACTCTTGTCCGGGTAAGAGTATATGGGAGAGTACGAGTACGGGTATCAACACAGCCACCCAGGGGTATACCCGTGCAGTACCCTAGTGGCAAGCTGTTGGAAGGACGAAGTGATAGAGGATAAATCCTCTGCCACAGTCTTGGGTTGGACTCTCTTCTTGATGATCTCATGGAGAAGGAAGAAGTGACCAGCAATGCCTCCAGTTGCGTAGAGACCTGCTAACTTGTCCCAGATCGCCTTAGCTCTGGACTGCTTGGCAGCGGTAGGGTAGTCATAGGAGACCAGGTTTAGATCTGAATCGTCGAGGGTAGATGCAATAACCCCAGTGCAGTGTATATCAAGCACAAGCCAATAGCGTTGGTCCTGACCAAGGTCATTTCCAGTGGTGGTGAATCCCCCATAAGTGAGGGTTCCATCCACAAACTACCATAGGCCATAGGCACTGAGGGTGTTGCGGAGGCGAGCAGCCCAAGTAGGATAGTTCTTCTGTTTCAGAAGCTGGGGAATGCGAGAAAGAAGAAAAGAGTCAATTTTGACATCGGAGGTGGTCAAAGTGGGAGCCATTGAAGCGAGTAAGGGAGGAGATCTGCAATAAAGTTGTCAGCGAAAGTTGTTTCAAAAAGAAACTCAATGTCAGAAGAAAGAGTGGGAGTTCCTATCCTCGAAGAGGTTCCAGACGGATTAGGACTTTGTGTCATAGAGACAGCAATGTCTAAATTGTCTTCCCTATGTCCCCATTTCCTTGATAAATACTCCTTTCTCTGTAACCGTCTCCAAGATCGTCCTCCTGTCTCCATTCCTTTCCAGTAAACTGTTCATTCTAGTTTTGAAATAGTAGGTTCATAGGTACCAAAGTTCCAAGTTTTAGTGCATCGATGATAGAAAAAGGTGTCTCCAGAATATGGTACAATGTCTAGACGTTCCAAATCACCAAAGAAAGTCTCCACAAAGTAATGTGGGTTTGGGATGGTATCGTCATAGAAGACCTGTTTTTAGAACCATATTTGGGCTATCATGAGAGCAGTAAGGAAAAATGGTATACTCCAGATGTATAGTACATGCTTCAAGGGCAGTACATTTCGCATCATAGTAGTTTTGAAGGTAAAAATACTCTATGAAACCTGGAAGAGGAAATGAAAGAGACAGAGTTGAATGAAATAAAATGTCCAAAGTGCGTACGAAAATCTCGTCATCTTCAGCCTTATTGGTAAGACTTTCCTGATCTGAGTCGTCCAGTTTCTCAGCCAAGGCCTCTATATATGGCTGCAAGCTCAACATGGTTGTCAGCTAAGGCAGCGGCCTTGATCTGTCGTTGTAAACGACGAATACGTCTAGCTGCAGGAGTCTGCAGCTGCGAGAAAACTTGACGGTGGAAATGATCAAACTGTCGATTCCAATCAGCCTGAGTCATAGGATGATGAGGATGGGGATTATGGAAGGTGAGATTAGGACGTAGCGAGTCCTCAAGAAGGTCATTGGCGTTACAAGGGAGGAACTGATTGCGGTTGAGGATCTTGAAACCCTGATGATGGACAAACGAGGGAGCAGTCCAATCGTTGACCAAGGTGGGGAAAGCAAACCCAGCACCCTCATAGGCAGAGACTATGGTTTCATATAGACCAGAGTACATCCAAGAGTTGATGGTGTACTGGCCGTCCATTCCAGTCTCGATTGGGCTAATCTGAATAGGAGTAGCTTGTCGGCCCACCTCAAAGGGTGGAAGGTGCCTCAAAGTATGAAGCGGAACTGGAGGAAAGAGGGGATGGTCTGTCTGAATGAAGGGATTGAGTTCCTTGACCACGACTTCGGCGGAACCCACGATCCGAGTTGAAGGGACCGTCTCTTCTGAAAGGAGAGAGGGTTCTGGGAACATCTGGCTGGTGCAATAGTGGATGGGTTCGTTGAGCACCACGACGTCCCCTGCCTCTAGGGGTCTGTGAAGCCGAGCCATCGCGAAGCTGTTGCGATGATGAGGAGGTTCCATTGCGTGACGAGCCTTCATGACGACAGAGGAGAGTAAATGGACGAGAGGAGATAGGAGTGGTACATTGTAGAGAAGGAGTAGTTCCTCGATGAATGACAGTGGTATCTACGTGACGAGGATGGTTCCGATTACAAGATTCCCCTTCTAGAAGAGGATGGTTGCAAAGCAGACAAGGAAGCAAGTAGGGAACAGTTGGAGGAGCAGGAGTTGGTATGGGAGAAACCAAGGGAGGACGAGAGCTAGGAGCTGGAGGAGGACCTACGTAAGGAGGTGGTGGAGGAAGATTAACCAATAGAGGTTCTTCAGGTCCTTCTCTAGATAGGAAGTCATCGACTATCCTATAGTTTATGGTAAGCTCATAGTGCAAGTCCAAGAAGGGAATCCCAGTGTAAAGCTCGAGATAAAAACGATTCATATCGAGGATGTGGTCCAAGATGAGTCGTTCTCCTCTAGGGTATTCCCAGAGGGCTCGGTCTCCGGTCCCAGTGGGCCAGGTATCTCTCATTAAGAGAAGATAGACGGACACGACAGTCCCAATAATCTGGCTCAGAAAACCAGTTGCCCAATGGACTATTTGTCGAGGGGTAGACATCGTGATATCGAAAGACGGCAAATGCCTCGACGCTCTTAGTGTAGAAAAGGTTAAAGCTCAGAGCTCATAACCTATCGAGATAGCAAGTCTCGATTGTGTGCGCAGCACCCTTCCAAGGGAACTAAGAGAACAGTGGGAGATACTCACTGTATAGACCAAAGGTAATGAACAATGGTTTGAAGGTAGTTGCAAGAGTAAGGACTCGAGCAAGTAGCTTAGAGTGAGAGCAAGATGGAAGAATGAGTAGAAGACTCGTTATTGTCCCAGAGTGATAGCTCCAGGTTTATATATGATACAGAGATGTTTGTATCTATGTACATATTCTCCTGTATTAGGGAAATAGAGATAGAACTCTATGGAAGGTCATGGAAGGATGACAAAGATATAAGTCATCTGCAGTAAGATACTGCTATCGTCCAATGGCATTAAAGCCTTATATAAGTGATGAGTAATACACATAGCATAAGTAAAGATAAGAGTGATAAGTGATAAGTGAGTCATATAGAATGAGTCACGACTAAGTCACACTGGGTGACTAGTCAGTAATGTTAGAGTAACGCTACTAGGAATCATGGTATGGAAACGAAATGAATCCATGATTCTCAACACTTTTTGTATTTGAGTGTAACGGGTCTTTCAGTGTGCCATGTGGGCGAGTGTTTTCAACGCAGCAGTGACACAGTATCACAGTGAGTACCTAGCAATTGGGCCTTTCAATTAGTAGTAGATCGTTCAACTGATCTGCTTACTAGTAGCTACTTCCAGAAGATGCTCAATATCTTTGCAGGACCGCCTTTCTATTCCAACTACATCCACTTTCCATCTGATAACACTGTTCACTTGAAGATTTGACACAACCCAAAGTTATACCCATACTTCTGTGATGCAATTGGTGCGATTGATGGTTCCCACATCCCCGCCGCTCCTCCTGGAAATCTCTGCACCGCATACCGCAACCGCAAGGGCTTCTTATCGCAAAACAGCCTCTTTGTATCCGACTTCGACCTCAATTTTACCTATACACTTTGTGGGTGGGAAGGATCGGCTGCGGATGCGCAGGTCTTCAAGGACGCAGTTGCTACAGATCTCCATATCCCTGCAGGCAAATATTTACTTGCAGATGCAGGTTATGGTCTCAGTCCGCAGTTGCTCATCCCATACCATGGTGTTAGATACCATCTCAGAACTGATGGAGATGGTGAGCAGGATGAGGACACGGAGCCTGAAGTGGCTGCACTGGAGTGACTTCTTGGAGCAGGTACCATAGGATTGTATCCAGGGTGACTCTGCACGAACAATGTGAGGAGAATGTCGAGAGTATTCTCAAAGATTTCACCCGCTTTGTTGGATCAATTGTCGAGGAGTAAGTTCTCGGCTACAGCGATCTCAGCCTCTGTAAAAAAAGGCTGGGAAGAAGAGAAAGTGGGAGCAGAAGGTGGCGAGGAGGTGTCTTCAACGATGGGAAAAGGGTCTGGATCTCGGTTCAGATAACCGGAAGCTGGAAGTGGAGTACCTTGGGTATGATGACGGTGAGAGCAAGAGTTGCTAGAAGCCGATGCTGAAGGAGTCGCCCATCGATAGATGGCTCGAGTCTCTCTAGAAAACACAGAATCTGTGTAGAAGAAGGTCAGAAAAATGAAATGACAATGGGTGCAGCACTAGTTAGATCTTCCAGGTGTACTACACTTGAGGCAATGGAGGAAGAGGTTGTCGTCAAAGTAGGCGAGAAGTCCAGGGAATAACAGGAGAAATATCTCGCAGGTGTGAAGTCCGCACTCTGTCTTCCAAGTAGTGTCGTCCATGAAAGGGATGAGAGGATGGGCAAGGAAATCGACCAGGGATGACAGGAGGTTGGGATGATGCAGGAGTATTGATGTACGAAGGGAAATAGGAAGGTGTAAAACCAGAAGTTTGACGCTTACCAAGTGGAACGTAAAGCTCTCTTGGGCATTGAAGGGCCCTAGAGGAAAAAGTCTCATCAGTCTGACAGTAAGGGGTAAGTTCCAGAAGGCGAAGACACTGTTCAACAGCTTCGAGCTCGTGGCGCGTGACTTGTCAAGGCATCAGAGTGCACAGCAACAGACTCAACTTTTAGTCAAGGTGGGGCGAATAACTTTTAGAAATCCTATATGGATATTCTAATAGCGCAGCCGAGGGTTCTCAAATAGAACAGTAGAGGGGAGCTTTTATTCTCTAGTAGAAAACTTACTAGGTATGAATGAGTCAAAGAATTGAAACTAAGAAGAGGTACCAATCACTAGACTTATGTGAAAGTGACCTGATATTCAAGGGTCAGGCTTAGGCCCTTATATACTGCAAGATATGTTTGTATATATTTGTGTATGGAATGTCGTAGAACATTCTACAGTATCATGTAAGAGATTCTAGCCAATAGCATAAGTATCTCGTAATGATATGTAATCATTGATTAGTAAGTAATTAGTCAGCATAAGTATTGACCAATAGCATAAAGGACTCAGTAAAGCTGAGTCAAGCCAATGGCAATAACAGCTCTTATCTAATCAGAGAAATGATAAGATAAGAAAAGAGACTCAGTCTAGAATCGGAAGTAGTGAAATAAAGTGAATACTACCGATTCAACAAGTATTTGGCGTTCTTTGACAGTCACACGGCCGAGGGCAATTGTTGCTGGGGTGGGGGTTGATGTGTTCGAAAGGCGATTCTGGTTGGGCAAAGCATGTGAGCATACCGCGTTGCTGTATGACTTACCTATGGCCTCCTGCATTGTTTGTAACATTTGAAGGCGTTCGACGTTGGCAGAGAGTGCTTCGTTGGTTTCCATGAGTTTTTCCATGTGGGTCGAAATTGATGTAATCACATTCTTCGAGACTGCTTTCGCCAGCCTGTTGTGTAGGGAGGTGACTAGGGTGCTGGATACTTCAACTTCAACTTCACTTTGGAGCAGGTATGCGACTGCTCTGATGGCTTCCCTGGCTGGTCGCAGTACCTTTTCCAACTATGTGATGTGGTGCAGAGCGGTAATTAGGTGTTGGGCATAAATCATTTCACCTTCTTGGATCAACAATTTTTCCCTTAAGTATTTCTCTCCTGATTTGGCATCTTTCACTGTATAGTCTTCGGTGGCAATTGGTTCCTCTCTGAGTGGGGTTGTTGCTAGTGAGGAACTTCTCATTGTCCGAATTGGATTCGCCGACAGCCTGAGTGTGGGAGCCAGGGGTTGAGGGGCCGCCAGGCCTTTTGCAGTTTTACCAGTGGTAGGCTGCATTGGCTGGAGGTCTTGGGGGGCAAGAGGGTGTTAACGGGGTTGAAAGAACTGAGTGCTTACTTTCGATGTCTCCTTTGGCTGCAAAATTTATCGGGGTCCTTGTTGGGGTGCCACCTGGTTGCAAACAAAGAAGCGATTAAGTTTGACCCTTCAAAGCTTCAACCCCTCAGGTTTCATCGATCATCGATCATCGCCCCGTCACCGTCATGCCCGTCGACCTCCGCCTCGCCCTGCTCATGTGCGACGAGCCCGCGCCCCACATCAAGGCCGTCCACGGTGACTACGAACAGATATTCACACAACTCTTGTCCTCGTCGCTTGCACGGACCAATTCGGGTGCGACTCAGACGTTCACGCTCGACGCGTACGACGTCTTCAAGGACATCAAGTACCCACCAGATGACGTCCACTACGACGGCATCCTTATCACCGAAGCTCGTACGTCCCCATGACCCTTTCTCCGACCCCGATCTCACCCACGGTCAGCCGGGAGCGCCAACGAGGACATCGAGTGGGTCAATGACCTCGTCGCCTACGTCCGGCGCATTGTCACAGACAAAGCGTCCATGAAAGTGTTTGGTAAATGAACGCACTCGCTGCCTCGTTCCCAAACGTCTCCAACTCATATCAACACACACATACACTCTCTCATGCCCATGATGATCTGGCAGGCGTCTGCTTCGGCCACCAGGTCATCGCTAGAGCGCTCGGCGGGTCCTGCGTGCCAAACAACGGCCAATCTGAAGTCGCCGTGACGACCGTCCAGCTCACCCCGCTCGGCAAAGCCATCTTTGGCACAGATCAGCTTGTGAGATGCATTGCTTAAACACGTATGCCTACACCTCGCTCATCCTCCCCGCAGGACATCCAACAGATGCACAAGGACCACGTACCCAGGTTACCACCCAACGCACACATCCTCGGCTCGACCGACGTCACCCCGAACCAAATCATGGCCATATTCGACCCCGGATCGGGACCTACCCCAGAGAATCTCGCCTCGGACGCGCCCAACGTCCAGCTCACATCGATTCATGTGCTCACGTTCCAAGGACACCCCGAGTTCACGCCCTCGATCATGTCGATGATTATAGACGCACGCGCCGGGGCACTCGGCGATGCGCTTGCCAACGACGGGCGTTTGCGTGCGGCGGGGATACCTGGGAGACATCATCCTGACGGGCTGGCTTGTGATGGTGTTGGCAGGATTGGAAAGGTGATATGGGGCGTGCTGGGGGTCGTCTGATGAGGATGTCACCGCTTGTCAGTAATTGCATACCCCTTGTTGCACAATGATTACAGGGTTAAAAAAACCGGGGCAAGGCAGCAAGGCATTAAGTGCATCGAATCTCTGGATTTCAGGTTCAATACTTTGCCCTTTTTTGCCAAGTTCAAGATCGACATCCTGCAATATTTACTTGTTTCGAAGTCTGAGTCGCAGCTCCTCGGGAGAAAATAGCCGATCATAGAGACAAAACGAATCACCGATGATGTTGTAGTCTGGTTTCTTTATATAAAAAGGGAGATGATGTATGTGATATTGACGCATATAAGGCTTCCATTTGATCATCCAACTGTTCCTCGACCAACAAAACCTACTCATGAATATCTGATATTCCACAGACGTTCGAACTTCCTGATAACTGATGAAAAGTATCCAGCGACAGTGGTATTGCACTTCGTACGATGGTGCTTCCCTAAAAATCACACAGTTGTTTTGATGCTATGAAGGTGATTTATCCGCTAACTATCTTATCATCAATTAACAACCACTCTGAGGATTAGTTGTTGGTCATCGTTCATTCAGTGGGCGGAGTTCATTGCATTAAACGGTGTATGGAGTGTACTTGTCCGCGGCTCGTAAGTAGCCGCCGCCGCCGTACCAACAACCTAGTCGCGCTGTATGACTCTGCAGCCCTTTTAGACCTACTCCCGCCAACTATGACAATTGGTAGTTTATGTAACGGCGACAGAGGAACGGCGGCAAACCCATCCGATGATTTTTTTACCATGAACTTTTAAATAGATCAGACTCACAAATATACATTATACCGTCCAGGAAAATTGACGATGAATCAAGCGAGATCTGCAAGCCCGACCTGCAAAGTACTGTAATCGAACACGGTGTATACACCTTGCATGAAAGGCATCCCAATCACCCAAAATGCTGGGCCATATAGTCAGAACGAGTGAAGGAAGTGAACAACAATGGATCTCACGCCAAGGTTTGTTCTGACTCATGGCGAGGATGGCGCCGAAACAATAGGGAGAACCTTTCAAAGTTTTTTGGAGTCTGAAAACTTCGGGAGGGATATCAAATGTCCTGCCACCGAAGGTGAGGCTCACTGTTGGGAAAGAGTCGCACGGCACTACGGCTGTCGATCAAAACAAGCTACCGAACATAATCGGAACTCACAGTGATAGAGACCAAAGCCTGCATGAACCAGCAAGGTACCGCCAAGGTGTTTGTACAATTCTGCAACCTGGTCCCAATCTCCGCAGATGAAGTTTGCACCAGTGTCAAATATAGCAGGTTGATTTTCGAAAAATTTATCACCATTAACACGAACATCATCCATGGACACCTGCCAGTATCCCTGTACATATACAAATGCCAATATTAACAACATCCACTCCGACCTACCATTTTGACTCACAGGAACCGTTACGCGTGTATAAGTAATGTCACCATTATATAGCTGACTGTTTGCTCCCCCGATGTACATCTCGGCCCCAGAAGGAGAGAGTTTCAATGAGAAGGTCGGATTGAATAACCTCCCTTGTCCGGCAAGCGATCGAAATAGCGGAGAAGCACCAAATTCCGAGACGGATGTGTAGGCCAATCCAAGTAAACCGTCTGCAGGGAATTCCCTATTGGTTGCTCCCTGAGCAGCATTGTACGATGTTGCAGAACCAAAGATCTGAGGGTTTGCCTAGCTTAGCGTCAGAATTCAGTCACTGGTCAAGCTCATAGTAAGCGATGTAACACATACAGTGAATCCACCAACGGTTACATTGTCAGTAAATAGATCACCGTTGACAATGGATCCACCTCCATATTGAAGCTGAAACTTTGACATCAACTTGTAGTAGTACTTTTTAGCAGATTTAGATGACTTGGGATTCCAGAAGTTGCGATCTCGAGCAACCCCACTACATCCAACACCCAGCACCCACGTATCACTGCGTTGATTTGAACAGAGCAGTTGTATGAACCAAAATAAAGTACCTACGCTGCACCAGTGTCGATGTAGACTGACCGTGTGACGTAGATCAGTGTAAATAAGAATGATACAAGGGGATCTTACCCTTCAAGGTCTGGGGAGGAGTTCCAACAGAGATCTCGACCATCCAAAGAGAATTTCCAAAAGGTGTCAGCGGGGCGACGGCGCCACGCGTTCCGAGTTCTGACTCGCTCCGTTTCACATCGAAAGGATGCATCGTCCCCATGTTCCTCTTGTAATTGTCCATGCCACTAAGGATCTTCCTATGAAAATGGTTGAGCAGAGCAGATATAATTGTTCATTGCACGTACTCCCTGACTGATATACCATGAGATGTGATTGCGTCGAGATCAATGGTTTTGTTGGAATTCAGAAAGGGAGACTCGTGCCTGGCAAGTGGTATGGCCATGCCATCACCCGCCATCCGGCTCGGTACAGGATTTGCAATGGCCAGAGCAACCAGGTTGCCAGTGACTGCAAATACGGTTATCGTATTGAGTCGCATTGTAGTGGAGGGGAAAGGGCTGCCAGTGAAACGTACATACACATACCTTTAACAAGGCCAACAACCACAATTATCAATATCCACGGGTCCATCAGGGATAGGAGCAAATCGCATCATGGATAAGTCAAGCTAATGATGTGAGTGAATCGTGTGTCATCTGAGCGGCCGGGAAGAACGCGGCGCGAAATGATGGAACTCGATTGAAGATTGATTCACAGGCCTAAAGGAGGGGTGCACTGCCGTTTAGCAGTGGCGTGGGCTCATCTTCACTTTATGTACCTCTTTGGCGACTACGCACAGATATTCACGCGGCTCTTGTCCTCGTCGCTCGCATGGACCAACTCTGGTGCCCGTCGCACGTTCACGCTCGATGCGTACTACGACATCCTCAAGGACATGCAATACCCACCAGATAGCCTCCACTACTACGACCGCTTCATCACCGAAGCTGCGTCCCTTTTTCTGACCCAATCTGACCCCCCCGGTGACGCAGCCGGGAGCCCCAACGAGTCGAGGGGGTCAACGACCTCGTCGCCTACGTCCGGCGCATCGTCACGCGTCACAGACAAACCGCCCATGAAAGTGTTTCGTCAATGACTCGGAACGCACCCGCTACCTCGTTCCCAAACGTCTCCCACTCATAATAACGCGCACACACTCTCTCGTGCTCGTCGTCTGGCAGGCGTCTGCCTCGGCCACCAGATCATCGCTAGAGCACTCGGTGGGTCCTGCGTGCCAAACAATGGCCGATCCGAGGTCACCGTGACGACCGTCCGGTTCGCCCGGCTCGGCAAAGCCCACACAGATCAGCTCGTGCGATGCATTGCTTTCCTCGGCCCGACCGACGTCACCCCCAACCAAATCATGGCAATAATCATTTATTAGGCGATAGAAATAAACCAATAAAAATTGAAATTTATTTTAATAATATTTTGGCCATATTCGACTACGAGCCGGTACCTACGCCAGCGAACCCTAAGGTCCCGCTGTTATGTTATCCATTCATGTACTCACGTTCCAAGGACACCCCGAATTCTCGCCCTCAATGATGTCGATGATCATAGGCGCACACGTCGGTATACTCGGCAAGGCGCTCGCCAGCGACGTTCGCGTGCAGCGGGGATACCTGGGTGATATCACCCTGACGGGCTGGCTTGCGACGGCGTTGGCAGGATAGGAAAGGTGAAGTGGGGCGTGCTGGGGGTCTTGATCATCATTTTCTTAGCCTCAAGAACCATGGCGCTGATAAAGATGTCGACGGCTTGTTCTTGTTCGACGTCAACGCCAAATTCATGGCCCTCCCCCTGGAAGAGAAGATGAAGTTTGAGTCAAAAGACAACGGACCGTGGTTTGGGTTTGTATGTCATCATCCATTCACGTTAAGCGCCGACAGGTGACCGACCCACTCGTTTCAGATATAGGAAATCTGACATGAACGCGGTGGACGCCATCGGGTGGGTCCAATCGTGTCTGCATTCTCGCATCGGTGTTGTTTTCCTGACGCATGGAGTTAGTAATCCGGACTCTGGACAGTTCTACGGTGTCTCCAGGGACGACGGTCGTCCGTGACGTACCCAGCCCCGTTGACGACTACGATGGCGACCATCTTGCGCCCCTTCGTCCGCAAGTCGCTGGAAGTCAATGACATAATCATTCGTATCTTCAACGACAGGCTGGGTTTGCCAGAGGGCACGCTCGACCGACTGCACTCAGATGAGGAGCAGAGCTTCAGTATAGCCAACGTGCTCAGAATCCCGCCGATGCCCGAACAGGCGGCCGGGTCACATAACAAGCCAATGTTGGGCGAACACATTAACTTTGGTTCCTTGGTGAGCCCAGATTGATATTGTCGATTCGTAGAAACCTCGTCAGTCCTTTTTGCATAACTACCATGTAGTCCCTATTAGATAGACTGTCAAACTTATAAATATTCATTTTACCAGGTTCCGGGAACATTCGTGATGATTCAAGTGAGGTCCGCAAACCCGACACGGGAAGTACCATAATCGAACACGCTATATACGGCCTGCAGGAAAGTGGCCCCAAGGATCCAACATGCTGGGCCATAAAGTTAGAACGAGTCCATCTAGCGCCGCAAAAGCGAGTGCAGGAAGCGAAAAGCAATGGATCTCACATATACTAGGCATGTTCTGACTCTCGGCCATGACGGTACCGAAACAATAGGGAGAACCTTCCGAAATTGGTTTAAGTCTGAAAGTTTCCGGAGGGACTGAAAACGTCCTGCCACCGAAGGTGAGGCCCAGCGTTGGGAAAGAGTTGCACGGTACTGCAGGCTGTTGATAAAAATAAGGTGCCGAACGTAATCGGAACTCACAGTAATATAAACCAAAGCCTCGATGAACTAGCAAAGTACTGCCAAGGTGTCGGTACAATTCTGCAACCCGGTGCCAATCTCCGAAGATGTACTTCGCACCACTGTCAAACATAACAGGTACATTTTCGAAAATTTTATCACCACTAACACGAACATCGTCCATGGACACCTGCCAGTATCCCTACATAAATGCCAATGTCAGCACCATCCTCTCACATCTACTATTTTAACTCACAGGAACCGTTACGCGTGTATAAGTGATGTCACCATTGTACAGCATACTGTTTGCTCCACCGAGGTACATCTCGCCCCCAGAAGGAGAGAGTTTCAATGAGAATGTTGGATTCATTTCCTGGTTTTGTCTGATAAGCGATCGAAACAGCGTATAAGCACCAAATCTCGAGATGGATTGGTAGGCCAATCCAAGTAAACCATCTGCAGGGAATTCCCTATTGGTTGCTCCCTGAGCAGCATTGTACGATGTTGCAGAACCAAAGATCTGAGGGTTTGCCTAGCTTAGCATCAGAATTCGATCATTGGTCAAGCACATAAGCAATGCAAAACATACAGTGAATCCACCAATGGTTACATTATCAGTAAATAAATCACCGTTGACAATGGATCCACCTCCATATTGAAGCTGGAACATTGACATCCAGTTGTAGTAGTACTTTTTAGCAGATTTGGATGACTTGGGATTCCAGAAGTTGCGATCTCGAGCAACCCCACTACATCCAACACCCAGCACCCACATATCGCTGTGTTGATTTGAACAAAAACAGTTGCATGAACCAAAATAAAGTACTTACGCTGCACCAGTGTCGATGTAGACTGACCGTGTGATGTAGATCAGCGTAAATAAGAATGATACAAGGAGATCTTACCCTTCAAGATCTGGGGAGGAGTGCCAATCGAAATCTCGCCCACCCAAAAGGAATATCTCAACACTGCCAGCAGGACGTCAACACCACGCGTTCCGAGCTCGGACTCACCCCGAGTCCGTTTCACAGCGAAAGGATGCATCGTCCCCGTGTTCCTCTCGTAATTGTCTAGGCCACTAAAGATCTTTCTATAAAAAAAAAGGCTGAGCAGAGCAGATATCATTGTTCATTCCACGTACTCCCTGATTGATATACCATGAGATGTGATTGCATCGAGATCGATGGTTACGTTGGAATTCAGAAAGGGAGACTCGTGCCTGACGAGTGGTATGGCCATGCCACCACACGCTACCCGGTTTGGTACAGGATTTGCAATGGCCAGAGCAACCAGGCTGCTGGTGACTGTAAATATGGTTATTGTAATAAATCGCATTGTAGAGGAGTGGGAAGGGGCTGGCGGTGAAACGTACACGGACCACGGTACACCCAGATACCTTTAATAATGAGAAGCCAACAAGTTGGCACAATATCCACGGTCCCATCAGGGATAGGAACAAATCGCATCAAGGATATGTCAAACCGATGACTCAGATGTGAGTGAATCAACATTGTGTCATCTGAGCGGTGAAGAACTTTGCGGCGCTTGATTGAAGACTTATTCACATATGAACCCTATTAAATATGTACTTGCCTATGGTGTTTTGCATGCGACGACTCCGAGATTGACCGTCTCTGGAAGACTGCGACATCCGTCGGGTTCTTGTAGTAAGTAGCGAAACTACCCACTATAGAAGTTATACAACTCCTATGTGCGCAGCCGAGGGGATGTAGATCCAAATAGGATCTTCCAAGAGGAATGAAAGGGAAGACTCTAGTAGGAAACTTACTAGGAAAGTAGAATAGC
>JBBPOS010000640.1:0-14406 GCA_038091575.1 Leccinum subgranulosum
CCCCCGACCCTTCTGTGGCATACATGCCCAACTTCCTGGGATACGGCCCCGGATACCCCTTCACCCTTGACATCTCCAGCGTCGTCTGCCTCTCCCCACCCCTCTGTAAGGTGAGACTGCCCGCCGCTTAACCGTTACGCCAAAAGGCAACAATACTGAATGCTTAGCATTCAGTACCGCAGGCAGTATATATGCTAGTTACAGGTAACTAGGTAAGCTGTAGGCTTACACCCTCCTGGTTTCAAAGATCTCTCGGAATCGTCGTCGCCAGGTCTCGCAAAAGCAGAGGCCATTCCACTCGTTCATTATCTATACCCACCCCGTCACCCGTTCCATAATTTGGTGACACGGAGTACTGTTAGCGAGGTTAAAAAGATCAGCGCGCTGGGTAAAACATCACGAAGTATTAATTGTGCAGATAGTACTTTTATTTATACTATAGACCCTCTTTTCGTGTGCGTGCTCGGTGCAGAGAGTGACGGGTGTATATCGCGCAGTCATGTCGGGAATTGTTTATTACGGGATTATTTGGGGTTTGCAGCGCCATACGCCATATGTCAGATCCGCAGAATGAATAATGAAAAGTGTTGTAATTAACTAATACATTCCAAGGAATCAACTCGGAACAAAAAAATGCTGTGGAGCTTGGGCGTACAAAACAAAGTAGTATGAAAACAGAACTAGCATGATAAGTGGACAGTGCGATGGTGAGGACGTCAGGGACGAAAGGCAATTAGGGTGCATGATAGTACAATAGATCAAAACGGATCATGGTCACATCGATAAGAAGTTAAGAACAGAAAGAAAAAGGTTATGCTGGTCAGGTGTCTGACAGATGAAGAGCGAGTGCCACGTCCTCATAAGAGAAAAGAAAAACTAAAAAGTGATCAATGTCCAAGTCGTGCGAGGTTCCTGGTTGTTGTGTGCGTGCAGGTGTATATTGTGGATGCGATCAGTGATGAGCTGGGTCAAGACTCGGAGAGACCCAGTTTATGAAACATGTCATCTAACATTCTGAATGCGACAGGTTTGACCAGGCTGCAGATCGTATCAGCGATTGTCCAGATGGTTTAGATCGACGAGCAGGAAACGCACTATCCATCCATCCCAGCCTCGAAGGCTTTTCGTTTGTCTTCGAGTGAGGACATGCCTGTCAACGCGAGGATTACGCACGACTGTTGGTGCGAACGCGCACGCTCGATTTGGCGAATCTGGACAGTAGCGCCAACTCCTGTAAAGAATGAATTCAACGATAGATCGACAAAGTGGAGAGTGACATACCATCAAGGACTGGCATAGATAAATCCAACAACACCACGCTAACCCAACATAAGACTAAGCACTCGAAGAGGAGCATCACCACTCACTCGAACGGGCCTTCGGTTCGGAAGATCTCGACTCCCTGACTACCGTCTACTGCTTCGCAATATTCGAAACCCTTCGAGAACATGAGAAGGCATCATCACAGTTTACGGCCTTGCGCACCTTTTTCGTTAGCCACTTGGCACTACGCAAGCAAGTCAGTGAAGACGAACACGAGCGAGGATGATATCACCTACAGCAAGTTGCGAAGGATGCTATTGTCCTCCACTACCAGAACCTTTCGACACGGTTTGATCTGCTCGGTAGACCCGCCTGACGCTCTGATCAGGCTGCCGTTGATTCCGACAGCGAGCGTTGAGTTATTGATGCTCGACATTGTCGCATCGGCAGGTTGGAAGACAATGTCTTTCTCGGACTCTGGGGATATAGACACTGTAACGGTAGGAATATTTGCGGACAGCGACGCTGACTGGTCTCGCCAGTGGTCGATGTTACCACGTCGGTGTGGCTCAAGGGTGGAGTCTGGAAATTCCTCTGCGAAGATCGTTGACTGAAGAGAGGCGCTCTCTTCAGAACTCATCCCCGAGTTGGGAAAGTCCAGAATGCGATGTTGTCGACGCTGTCTCGCTCGGAGAAGTTGTTTCAGCGCAGTGCGAAGTCGGAGGGGCCCACCGGGCTTGTGTACGATGCGACAGAAGCCACCATTATTCTCATACGTGTTGCAGATTCCCATTATGCGAGGGCTCCCTCGGCTGGAAGAAAGAATGATGAATGAACGGTGTATATCCATCTTCTCGAGGGCAGTGACGATGGGTGATGGGTCTTCATTGAGAATGACGATATCACCGAGCTCTGCACCCTCTCGTTGAGGCGTGAAACCCCACCAAGTAATGATGTATTTGCGGAGTACCTCGCTGAGTAGCTGAACGCCATGGCCTCGTTTCTTGAAACCGAGGAAGGAGACTACCGGTGATGGCGTCTGGTCGCCAAAGAAGAATCGATCTTGGGTGTTGCTCAAGCCCTCTTGGAGTATCTCTGCCTCGAAGACTACCTTGATATCCGTGCCCACAGTTTCCTCACTGACGACCTCTACTTTGCCAGCGACACTCGGAGACCGGACGATGCTGCTCACGATCGCAAGACCCAGGCCCGTGCCAGCCTGAAGAGGGTTCTCTTGAGAGAACGGGCGGAATAGATGATTCTGATAACGGTGCATGAATAATGAACTTCCACCCTTGGGATGAAGCAACCGACCTTGAGGAAATTTGGACTGATACCTTTCCCAGTGTCGTTCACGCACAGCTCTATCTTGACCGTGTTATCTGCGACGTCGTCGGGTGTAGTGAGTTGTCTCAGCGACACGTGAATGTAACCGCTCTGTATGCAGCTGGTAAGAGAAGGCGCACAGAGACATTAATCCACCCACCGAAGTGAACTTGAGACTGTTCCCAAACAAGTTCATCAACACCCGGCGTATTCCACCTTTGTCGCACTTGAGCATCCACCCCTGCGTGAATCCGGTCTTAGCAAAGTGCGCGGAATGTCTGTTTCGATTAACTTACTCCTTCGCGACGGTCGATATCGACGACGATCTCAATGTTTTGCGAAGCCTCGGGAGCGGTCATCATGCTCGAGGTTCGCTGATTCGAATTAGGCGCATATACGCTGCCTATCTCGGAACCCCTGGACGAGTTGCGTGCGCAATAACCTATCCACGACCCGTCGATCGCTTCCTCGACAAGTTGCTCCAGGTCGACTCTGGACGTTGTTACACATACTTGGGTACTATGAGATTGCGGATGACATACCTTGTCCGGGTGATGACATTGTCAACACCGCCCGACTTCATATTTCCGCTGAGTTTGGTAAAGTCTAGGACATGATTCACAGTTTCCACGAGCGATGTACCACACGCCTGGACAGTATGCAAAAACGACATTTGGCTGTGGTTCAATGAAGTGTCAGCCAGTAACTCTGCCGCTGCCAATATCTACGAATACCCTTCAATCGGGGACGGTACACGATGAATAAAAAAAGGCAACATACTCCATGAAGTGGTGTTCGCAGTTCGTGGGATATACTGGATCCTCGTTAGACATTGCCAGACTGATGGTGATGGTGCAAGATGGCCTACTTCGATATAAACAGACTTTTAGCCTGATCTGCGAGCATCATCCGCCGCTTCAGCACGGCGGAGAGGATGATGACACCTGAAACAACATTCAATAAACACCTTTGTGTTACACATGTCGAACATTACCGATAGCGCGTAGATAAGACAATTCGTGACCTTCCAACTATACGAAACGCGATAAACAAAACGACACACGCAAACATACGTTGCTTACAAAACGCCGGGATGGGTCCGAGGCATTGTACGCGCAAATTAATGCGAAAGGTCGTTTGTCTATGTTGAAGACCGGGACCGCTTTATCGTGACGAGTCGTTAGTTGACTACAGATACAAACCTGGCTACTCACTCAAAGCATACTGTATATGCGTTGGTATAAACGGACGAAAGCAAACTGGCAGGATTCCTTCCGAAATCTTGCCGTCCGGGAACTGCTCAAAGAACGCATTTAGCTTGCTTTGTTCGTCGGCGGTAAGTATTCGTGAAGTGGCACGTGTCTGTCCATTGCCGTGGTGCATCACCACCGACACAGTCGCTTCTGTACTGAGTGTTTCAAGCACATCGCAATGCGAGACATCCATGACAAGTACTTCCTCGACATCCAGTGTGCGCTTCACAAGCCTGGCTGCGCGGTCGTACACCTTGTCCATGGATGCCGAGCCGTACATATCGGCATTCTGGGAGTCTTGCTGGTCGATCTCCAAGCATTCTCTACTAAATTGTTCCATCTAGAAACGTGTTAGGAAATAGCCCCGGTGTACAAACACAACATCTCACGGATGTTTGAATCTTGTCTCGTATGCGAAGTTGAATCTGCGAAGGGGGGTCACTAGAAAGATCATATTTTTAGAGGCACTAGCAAACCTTGTCTCTCCACAATTCCATCTCACGCATCACCACAGCCTTGATACCGGTTAGTATTGAGAAAGATACCGGATATTTGACCCACCGCGAATTCCTTGAGAGTATGTCGCTGACGTGGCGAGAAATCCTGCCGTGGCGAATCGTCCATCAAGGCCAGACTACCACTACATAAGCTTCCCGTGATAGGACGTTCGGATGTATTACCTGCCAATATTATACCCTTCCTGAGTTCGCAGTGGTGCACCCGCGTAGAATCGAGTATGGGGACTCTCCATCACAAATGGCTAGTTGACCGTCAACGATTAGAAACATACGAGTCCAGGCGACATTCTCACGAACATTTTTCGCAAAACGCCAATCCGTTAGGGTGTCCAAAATAACAGTAGGTTCATCACAACTGAAATTGAATGTGAGGAAGACACGATGTGACGACTGGCAAAAACGCACCGCTGTAGGATGCTGTGTGCACATAATGAAGTCAGGCGTGGGCAACGCGTGAATGATGCTCCGCCTGTGCATGAATGTATACCCGGAAAGGTCGGCGATGAACTCGAAATACATACATTGTGACTTGACCCATCTATCGCCTCAAAGTTAGCGAGCTGATGCATCAAATTAAAACATAGATGACGTACTGTTCTGTACCGTCGATAAGGGATATACACACGCTTTTGGTATTGAATACAAGCTTGACCAAGTGAGCGATCCGATCAAAATTGATATCGGGTGCAGTGTTCCATATGTTGAATCTGATCGCGGCGCGTCAGCATACAAGTACGCGCATGGAACACGAAACTCACTTGTAGAGTGCACGTCTCCGCTCAAGCTCATCTGGGGGATTAGGAGGAGCAAGATATCCAAGCTCCAAGAACATTTGTTCCTCCTTGGCGGCGCGTCCTATTCTGTAGCTGCTCACCGTCTCGGAGATTGATCGCCCAGTGATCTTTCTCTCCGAGGCAACTGAAACTGGTAAAGGAGAGGATGCGTGACGTGCAAGGCATCCTCTACGCGGCAAGGCCGGCGTGGTTGACACGTTCGTGTCGAGAGGGTCGTTGTCTTGGCAAGAGGGTACCTCGGGGGTGGTGCGAAAGTCAGTGTCCAGGGTGTTGGCACGAGAACTGGACGCGGTGAAATAGTCCTCCTCGACGTGTTCCTCGGGTGATTGTCGTGACAGGGCAGGGAAAGTGTTCGAAGACGAATCGGCAGGAGGACGAGTGTCTCTATCTATCGTAGAGCGTGTTGGCGACGCCGAATTTGAGTTCTGGAACGTCGACAGCCGGTCAATGTCGTCACTCACGTCCTGGGTTCCCTCCCAGAAACTATCCAGGCGTGTTTTGCGGTTGGTGCCGGGGGTCACTGGATTGAGCGGAGGGCTGTATTCGGGTGCATGAGCGCCGGGGATGGCAGCGTGTACGCCGCGCATAGGGTCTGTGAGTTCATGCTCGGGAGATGGCAATGCAAGCGGGGATATGTTCACTCTGGCGGCAGCCCAACGCATAGTCGCGGCTGCGGTGGTCGCGTCTGGGGCCATGGTGAAGCCCTGTGTCCCATCGAGAGAAAGGTGCATTGCATGACCAGTGGTTTGCCTGAGATCGTTGAACGATTTACGAAACCGGCGGCCGAACAGCGACGCGGGCGGCGGAGGGAGCTTGGCGAAGTGTTTCTCTGGGGAAACGGTGAGCTGATTCTTGGGTTCCTTCTCGCTTGCTGTGTCAGAATTCGAGGGCAAGAAGACGGGGTGCGGAGGAAACGGGAATTCCGACGAGGAAGAAGCAAGCTGGCTTGATTTATTCGGACACGTGAAGACGGGAGGGTCAGATGCGGAGCGTATGTTGGAAGGCGTGGGGCCTAAAGCGGAACGAGGGAGATGCGGAGTCCGGTGGGGGTTCCACTGGCCGGAGGCGTAGGCAGACATGAAGGAGACCCAATCGTAATAGGGAAGCGTCAGCGCTTGTGATCGCGGATCGGTCGGGTGCGGCGAGGGGTCTTTGGTGTCAGGGCAGAGGGAGAATCAGCAGATGTGAGGGGGGGAAGGAGGGACGCATACCATTCATAGGAGGGTCGGAAGCATCGGGGTCGGTGCGGGTTGAAGGAGGCGTCGGCTGTAAGAGGGTGGGTTTGTGATTAGTCATGAAAGATGGAGGACATACTATGAGTGGATCTTGAAAGGGTCCCGGAAGGACAAAGAAGGAGGGTCCGTCGAGGATGGAAGCTGTTGCTGGTCTTGATTGCCTGCTAACGCGTTCGGGTGAGTTCAGGAGTAACTGTAAGGGCATCTGGCAGGAGTGGTGATCCTGGAGGGACGTTGCGAGGGCGGGGAGGGCAAGCTTGGAGGCGCGGAGGTCATTATCTGGGATTGGCATGATCACGTGGTTGGTATGAACGAGCATATGGACTGTCTGTCCGAGTCGTCGTCGTCGAAATATTCGATCCCACAACTTCGACGACGGCAGAGAGCAGAGAATACTAATAGCAGTAGATCGCACTGACAATGTCATTCCCCACTAACCACTACCAGGTCACATGACTTCCACCACCACAAGCATGCTCCACATGTAGAGAGGCAATGTCAAATTATCGTTCTGTTCCGACAGTGCTTCCAACACCGACGACAGCGCTGCAACAACCCCGTATCGTGCCATCTAGATTCATTCCGTCAGCATCAGATTCGCACCACAACATTCAACAGACACGCTGACCGAGAACCGTTCTGTAAGCCCAAGCACACGCAGAATCCATGCGCACGCTATCACGGACACCGCAAATGCAACACTCCCTTCGATCGTCTTGGATGAACTCGCTGACCACTTGTGCCTTCCAATCCGCTTTCCAACGATCGACGCCAGCGCGTCCCCCACGCCCAGCACAAGAATGCCCGTATACATCAGAATCCGCAACGGCCTAGATCACGTCTCAGTATTCTATCCTCCGATTGAACACACCACTCACCCTTCAAGCCACACTGATCCAGCACATCCAGTCAGTAAATAAAAATGACTCAAAATCGCGGTCCCTCGGTCCCGGTGGTCCAAGAACTCGTTCATGAACAGATGAACAGATGCACCGAATGGGTACACTGCAAAGTATCGCACATATTCCGCAAAGATGAACAGGGCAAACGCAGCGCTGAATGACAGGTGCGTAAATGCAGGCTGTTTCGTCAGTACACTCGTCAGCAATGCTGCATGACATAAATAGACACCACTGACGTCAATAGCCACGCCGGGCAAAAACATCACCACTGCCAACGCATGAAAAAATTTCCGACGAGCATTTATACTCAGCGTTGGAACGTGCTTGTCAGCAGCATCCAGTAGATCTGTCGCCACCTGGGTCCCGTTGGGCAAGTTCGGAAGGTTCGGAAGGTTCGGCAGGTTTGCAAACGCAAGCCCTAATCCTGCAGTGGCTGTTTCTGTGGATTTCTGGGTTTGCATGACTTGCGCTGAGAGGGTCCCATTCTCTCCCGCGCCGTTCGTACTGTTCCGTGGCTTGTACTTCCGGAACCTCGACAACTGTCGGTTCCACCCCGCTACGCTTATACTACCCAATAGTGCCCAATAACCCATCAGCAGTGGCCGAGTCCACTGTTTCCTTCCCTGTGCAACCCAAAAGATCGCCCACAACCACGGGTCACGTTTGCCAAGGCACAACCACGTCCATGACCCAATGAGACCGGCTACGATCACAATGGAGCCAACATAGAATCCAGCAGCCAGCGCTCGTCGATGCCTAGGCTTCTCGTCGGGGAATTTAAGCCGACGAACAGGACGCTGTGCTATATGGCGAGAGAGTGCGAGCAGCGGAGAGAGTAGGAACCCAGTGAGCAATGATCCAGCTACGAGAGCCACCTGGAATGTAAGAAGAGGGGTTGGAAGACGAAACGTCTTGATGAAAGGTGTTCTCGTTGGCCATAACTTGATCGAAATTTTGAGCATACACTACTTTCCAGCCCATACACACACATACCTGCGCCCTCGTAAGATTCAGTAGTTCCATACCTAGGGATAATCCACCAAAGCATACAACCGCAAGTTCGCCAAGCGTGAAACCTCCATGAGCCAATCGCAATGCAATGTACAGGCAGAACTGGAAGAATACGGAGCCTATAATGATATCCAAATGGCTGAGGTCTAACCATTAAGGTGAGCCGATCGTATGCGCACAGCTAAAAGGTTCTTACTTTGCCAGAGGTTGATACTGCTACTTGCAAGCAAATATCGGACAAGTAGCGCGACCAACGTGAGGACGCTCGAATATATCCAGTAGGTCCATGTCCGTCGTAGTTCGCTTCGTGGTACAGAGCCACGTTCGCCCTCAGGTACATTCCGTCCTTTTCGGTACCTCGCCTCATACCAGGACGAAGAAACGATCTGGACAAGGAGAATGAAGGAACAGAGCGTTGCATAATCGACCAGGCTGCGTCTAGACAATATTAAAGCGTCCAGAGCGGACATCGGAGTACGCGCATCTTCTAGAACACGAGGAGTTTCTATTAACCAGTCAGGGGGCAGTAACGAGGGGTTAGGTGAGGCTGCTTGGCGAAGTGAGGATGACAACAGGGCGATGGCGATGAGGGGTGCAAACAACAGCCCTGTCAAAGCACCATCGTCGGAACAGTCCCTGAAACATGTGAGTAAAGATGTGCACATCTTCCCGAGGAACAAACGGACCTGTAATTCTTTGGCACGCTCATCCATACAAATCCGAAATGTGTCTTGTTATGGGGTGAACGAAGACCACCGCCACGTCTACTTTCGCGAGATTCTATGCGAGGAGACGGAGCACGAACGTCGTCCGCATCAGAGGGGGGTGGTGAAGGTGCCTTTTTAATGAATGAGGAGTGACTCCAGATGACATAAATAATGCAGATGATCATGAGCAGGTCTATTCCTGCAACGGGGGTTTGTATAAAGCTGTCTGTAATGAGGTAGGTCTCACCTGAGGATACCAAAGGGCCAGAAGCGTGTAAGGGTTTGAGCGCCAAAGCTAGTTTCCGATTCGCATAAAACAACGATCCGAGGAGCAAAAGATGTTCTGCCAGTCTTCGGGCGTCGGCGGAGAATGTCCAAGACACGCCATTCCACGGTGTTGGAACGTGAACAGAAATCTCGCCAGGGAGCAGAAAAAACAACGTCGGCAGCGTGCGATGACGTGCATGAGACATGGGAGCACTTGTGGTCGGGTGTGGACTCTGTCCAGAGCTATTCAACGCACGAATATGCGGAGATCGTGACCGCGTGAACGACTGCCTACGCCCTGACGACATGCCATTCGCCTTCTGCTCCACGGCGTTCTCAGCAAACGTTGAGGTCAGGGTACACCGCGAGGGCGACATTTGTTGCTTTTTCTTTCTCAACGTATCCCGCACGTCTTGTCGTAGACTCTTGAAGGATGCGCGGCGCCCACGGTCGAGATGCTGCTGTTCATCGTCCGTGTTCTCGCCGGTTGCGTCCGATTCTGAGTCGTCGCTGTGCTGCATGTCAGCTCGATGGACGGCTGAGAGTGTGGTCTTTACCTCGATGAGCCTGCGTGGTACGTGGAACTCAGATCGATGTTGTTCGCGTCCGGGAGTGGTGGGTCTGCGGAAAGCGAGGTCGGACGACGTTTAGAAGACCGGACATTAAGGAACGCTTTCTTTGAAGAATCTGCACGACCAGACACATTCCTGGCGGAGGGCGGTGACGGGGAGGAGGCTGAGCGAGGCAGTTTGGCGGATTTCAAGAAGGTGTTAGACAAAATGAGCCGCTCGGAGCCTAGTTCGGTCTCGAACGGTCCCGGACATTTACATAATAGGCAGCTCCGCCCTCGATGCGAACTACGCGACACGCGAGGTTCATTTTCGCGTCTTGTTCTCGTTCGTCGTCGACAAGATGGAGGATGCACGCGTCGTCTACCTCGCAGACCTGGATTCAGAAATTCCCACTTCCTCAATACGCGACGCGTCCACGTCGCCCTTGAAGGCGTCCGAGGCAACATCAAACCCTCTAAAGCGACAGCGTACGCTCGTGGACATGTTTGCCGCTCCAAAGAACTCCCAGTCCGAACAGTCTGGGCAGCCGGAAGCCAAAAAAGCAAAGTTGTGTTCCGCCAAGCCAACGCCATCCCCAGTAGGCGTAGCCAGTACAAAGAAGGCGGGCTCTTCCGGCCTGCAGCGCCTAAACTCTATCCCTTTCAATTTGAAAGAATATATTGACTCGATTCCGGATGATCACAAGGATTTGCTCAAGCTTGAGTGCGAGTGCATGGGCAAGAGCTGGTGTGTGCAGTGACTTCTCATCACTGTCAGTCAAGACTCACGTGACTGTTCTAGGCTCAAGGTTCTCAAGGACGAGGTCAAGAAGCCGTACTTTATCTCCCTAAAGAAATTTCTCTGGCAAGAAGGCGTAAGAGGTCCAGACGACGACGTAAAGGGCCTCAAGGTTTACCCATCCCGTAAGCCCGAAGCGCTGATCCCTTCTATATTAACCCGTTTGATTCACCTTCCATCGTGGCGGCGGTCTAGCTCGGAACGTCTATTCCTGGTCGCATACGCCGTTGGGCAAGGTCAGGGTCGTCATTGTCGGCCAGGATCCCTATCACGGCCCCAATCAGGCACACGGTAAGCCGCCAGTACCGCGTCGGATTCCATGTTGCTCGACCGAAGTCGACCGAAGTCGAGACTGATCAAAGACGGCTTTGATAGGACTCTGCTTCTCCGTTCCCAAGGGCGTCAACGCACCGCCGTCTCTACGGAACGTAAGCTATTGTTAGCACATAACTTGACTGTGACTAAAGGACGAACCACAGATATATGCCGAGCTCAAGGCAGAGTACCCCGAATTCAAACCTCCCCAACACGGGTAAGCCATCAGATAAGATTATGTCAAGTGCTCAAAACAGTCATGGGCGGACCAGAAACCTGTCCGCCTGGGCCGAAAATGGTGTCCTCATGCTTAACACGTGTCTGACGGTAAAGGCAAATCAAGCCGGTTCGCATGCCGGAAAGGGTTGGGAGGACTTCACGGATAAGGTCGTCGACGTGGTTGACAAGTACGGCGGCGCAAACTTGGCCGGCCGTAACGATCCCGACGCGCGCGGAATCGGACGCGGTGTCGTATTCCTCGCCTGGGGGGCGTGGGCAGGCAAAAGGGTTGCCAGATTGAACAAGGTACGTGCCTTTTTAACTGCTTCTCAGCGTATCTGGAATATGATGAGATCAGACCAAGCACCTGATCCTCACGAGCGCGGTATGTGCTTGGCGTTGGGCTACTTCTCCATTTCTCACTTGCTGAATGTGGAAATAGCACCCCTCGCCGTATAGCGCCCACAAAGGATTCCTGGGCAACGGGCATTTTAAGGCTGCCAACGATTGGCTCGAGGAAAAATACGGCGCGGAAGGCAAGGTCAACTGGTGCCAACTGGACGCTGCGGCGTAACTCCACCGCGATGATATCCCCATTTGCTGTTGATATCTATGTCAGTGTGTATATGATCAATGCATGTGACCGTCCACGCGCCCGTGGCTAGTGGGGCTGCGGGCGTTCGTCATCGATTCATCGTCGGCTTCGGTCGGATCAGCCGGGGAGCGACTGGATCGGAGATCTCGTGGCAAAATTAAAGATATTGAAATGCTTAGAGCAACGGGGCGGCAGGTAAATATACAAGAAGCCTGGGTGGGATGAGCTTTGATCATGATTCGGGTTGTCTAGCCGGGTTGACATGTGGCCTCTGCCTGGGGGACGCCACTTTGGGGTGACAGTTGGCAGGTGACACCGGACGCTTTGGAACTAGAAACACCAGGCACGGATATCGCCACCGACTCGCGTGCGAACGAAGCACCACCTGTGGCTGTGAGGACTAGTCGACCTTAAAAATACCTTTGTCATTTTCAACTGGAAATTACCGACAGTAGCGTAAACAACGGAATGAAAAGTGACGTCGAACAAGACGATTAATAGAAGACGTACGAGTAAATAGCGTAGAGTACATCTACTATAAAGCGGAACCATGGTACAGCCCTCGCGACGCATTCGCAGACTAGTGATACAAAAAGTCTCGATCACTCGTGATTTTGAAAATACGGCAATGTCCGGACAAGGATCAGTCATAGCGAGAGGGAAAGGGAAAAGGGAAACAGGCAGAAGGTACAGGGAGGCCGATGATCAAGGTAGCGGATTGACGTGCTTCCCATGTGAGGTATAGTGGTGCGATCGCACGTCATGGATCGCCGGGGGAGGAGAAGACGCTAAACGCGAGACGTGCGAAGGCGGAGGACTGGGGAGATGAAGGTCACTGCTGAGTGAGCGGAAGGCCTGCGGCTCCGTGTGCGAGCGACGCTGTTGGAACGGCATGGTCTGCGGAATGTTGGGGCGCTGGGCGCTGTGTGGCGGTTGTGAATGAACGGAAAGTTGGGGTGAATGCGACGACATGGGACTCTCCGCTGCTGAAAAAGGAGACTGTTGATAATGATATGAATAATGAGGAGTCTCCCGTGCGTCACAGAGGAGGTAATTCATGTCGTTATAACCGCTTGTTATAGGCCTGTCTGCGGTGTGCGCGTAGGTCGACTGGATTTGATGGTTGGGCACGTTGTTCGAGACGAGGGTGCGGGGTGGCATGGGGGTGGAGAAAGTGAACTGCTGTGGACTCTTTTGGGGAACAGTCGATGACGCAACCGGGCGCATGTTGTATGCAGGGACAGCGGGTGTAGACGGAATATGAGAGTTGGTCGACTGCTGGTCGTTCATCATGAATCCCTCGTCCCAGTTGCCTCCATCGATGATAGGAGGAGTGCGCAGACTCGTCCCGCCAATGACCGATGGTGATGTTGACTCGGACCTTCTTGGGGACGGTGATTCGCCTATCGGGGAGGAATCACGGCTCTTGGATGCGGACTGCGAGGCCGAAGGATTATCGAGGGACTTTGGTTTGTCTTTTCCTGTCGGACCTTTGCCGAGTGTTGGGCGGTTCGCCGGAGGTAAGTTCAGCGCTGCGCGCAGACAGTTGTTCTCCTCCTCCAGCTCGGACACACGCAGCTCCAGAGCCTGAAATTGTCGGACGAAAGGTCGTACAATTGCAAATAGAGAAGATAAAAACCCCGCACCTGCAGATGTGCGGCTCTTCGCGCACGAAACGCTCGTTGCACATCTCTGGCTCTGTTAGGGGGGAGATTGTCGTTTCGTTTGCGACCACGCTTGGAAGACATTTTTAGATAGAAACAAGAGCACTAAGTTGTGAGGAAATCTGTCTGAGGTGACCGCAAGGAGGAAGGAGGTAGCGGAAAGGAAATTCAAGAGAACATATAAAAGGGACCTTCCGAAGTGAATTATCGGGAATATTGAATCTTTGTGACAAAAGGATCACACATCCCGCATATATGCGGGTTCGATCGGGGTCGGCTGCGGCCCAGACCACTTTTGGATCTCCGCACGAAGTCGCCATGCCGCCATTCTCAGCCGCTCTTCGACTCCTGTCAATCTCGATAAAGAGACTTGAAGGGGTTGCGCAATTCGTTGATCGGATCAGGTCATGCTCGTCATCACCCTCTCAGAGTTGATGCAGATGTGTGTGTGAGTGCCCAGGCTGGCACCGATCCCGTTCCTCTCGATGCAAGGAACTGCGTAATTTCGACAGTTGCAGCGCCCTCTTAGAAGTTAGACTCGTGTTGTTGGTTTCGGGGGATTGATCGGTTTTTCACGTGCCTTGCACGCTGCTCGAACCTGGGCCTGGTCCAAGGCACCCCCATCCACTGCACCCTGGTGCGCTAGACAACACGTCCATCGGCCTCATCACAGATAGATCTGTGAGTGATCAGAGTAATAGCGTACACTGTACTATCACATGACACTTCTAGTATCGATGGCAATGTTTATCCCCGCCCCGACCCTCGAGCTTCCTTTCTCGCCGCTGCCTTCTCCTTATCGCGCTTAGAAAACAGCTTGTGTCGTGGTGCAATATCTCGTGCCAGCTTCTTGTTAGCGGATTTGTTCTGTTCTACATACGACATGTGCTGCGCGCCGCTCAGTGCAGTGAGCGAACCCGTTGTTCGCTGAGCGCCCGGGAATTTCGTGACACCAAAGTCCTTCGAGGTGACCGTCCCCGCGAGGTCG
>JBBPOS010000641.1:0-14318 GCA_038091575.1 Leccinum subgranulosum
AAAGTATCATCTCACTCTCCATTTTCTAAGGTATGAGTGGAAAACCAAAAAAGTTCACAAGAAGTGAAGGGAAAAAGACATAGATGGAGGAAAATTTCAAAGAAATTATTGTACATAAGAACTGGCTCTGGTTCAATATGGGGCAGCTCTAATCTTCGCTGCCTTTTGGAAGCATAAAGGCCATGTTGGACCAGTAGTGGCCAACTTTTTGGTATCTCCTATTGAAGGAGTGGTTTGTATCCCCATATGAACTTTTTCAGGTCATGTGGGAGCTTGTCCCACAGGTCCTGGAGTTGTTCTGTCGACAGGTAAGGCATAGTGAAGGGTATCCATAATATAAGAAATGTAGTCATAAATGTAAGTGTGGAAACCTTCTAGATCAAGGGGAAGTTTCCTGCGAAGTTCAATCTGGTGTAAGCAATCATACATCCAGTCTCTAGTGGAGGGGTCCAAGATAAAAGAGGATTGTACTAGAAAAGAAGCATTCTTGGGGTCCTCCATGAACTTATCGCGTTGACAACAATTGAATTCTTTGTTCCATTCCTGTATGGTCGGGATTGTGTCCCAAGCCATCCATCTGACCTGTGATTGTGCTTTGAACTCCTTGGGTAAGAAGTTAGGAAGCGTTACCATCCTCCTGAACTCTATCAACTGGTTGCAGTCAATAGGAAAGTGGCGGTTATGGATCAACTTGTATCCTTGCCAGTGGATATGAGAGGTCTTGATGAAATAGTTGTCGTACGTTTGAGTCGGGAGAGCCCAACCGATCGAAGTGAGTACTGAATATAAATGTTCCCATTGAAACTCTAATGTCTCAGCGCTGTTAAGAATATCCTGTGGTGCCGGCCAGGAAAGAGACGGAAGCTCTGGTTCTGAAAAAGAGACCAGGGAGCAGAGGCACTGGTAATCAGTTGTGACATAAGCATGCGGACAGAAAGGAATGCGAGTGCACCAGGCAAGCTCGCAGTGGGTGGGCTACAAGGAGGGGTCCGTCCAATCCATGGTATAACACTCAGTCACGCTGATGATGATGGGATCGCCTAGGTCTAGACGATCCTCCACTTCGAAGACGACCACGTTGGCGCAATACTGCAGGTGAAGGACGCGGTGAAAAGGGTTGGGCACTATCTCGGTCAGATCATATGCCATCTTGAGAGTTGGTGCCATTTGTATGTGGGGTAGAAGGAGGTGTCGGTGGTGTTTGGTATGGAGGAGGTACAGGAATGACAGAAGTGAGAGGAAGTGGAGTAATGGATGATGTGGAAGGAGCTGTTAAGTTCCTGAGTATGAGGAGGCTGTCCTCGTGGATACAATCAGCTAATCCTAAAGACTTGAGGGTCTCTAAGATAGGTCCAAGGGCTTGGTCGAGCTCGTCGTTTGTAGGAACGACAGAAGGGATAACTGGTTCTTGTTCTCGGGTGGCTAAAGCTCCGTCCCAGGGTGTTTCTACCTCAGGCTAACCTGTCAGCCCTACGTTTTTGGGGGGCTGTGGATCCCAGAAATTGAGTGATGCTATGGAATAAGGCTCTGCTTCTATTGGAGCAGAAGGTCTCGGATCTGAGCTATCAGTTCTGGAAGTGGTTGGCTGGAGGGTAGTGGGGTGGATGAGACCTGTTTGAGGATGTGGGGAATCTCAAATGGGTCGGGTCTGTTGACAATGAGTGGGTCTGTACTGCCTAAAGGATCTGGCTGAGTCTCTCGCAACACAAACAAATTGATCACCGGTATAAAGGAAGCGAGGAAATATGAAGTTGCACCTGTGGCAACGGGATCCTGAGCGATTGGGAGTTTGACAAGTAGGACACTTGAGAAATAGGTCGTCGTCGATGACTCCTCAAAGAACACACTTAGGTCATCTAGATAGACGATGGTGCCAAGGGACAACTGGAGATTGATTTGATCAATTCCAAAAGGACTGAGAGGACAAGGAAGGATGAGGGAGAACTGACTCCTCAAAGAACACACTTAGGTCATCTAGATAGATGACGGTGCCAAGGGACAACTGGAGATTGATTTGATCAATTCCAAAAGGACTGAGAGGACAAGGAAGGATGAGGGAGAACAGATGGGTTCCTAGATGGGAAGATGGGGGCAGGCTGTCCAAGCACTCTGCACTTACCAGGTGGGATGTAGGTCTCTCGAGGTCTAAGGATGTTGAAGGAAAGGGACTTGTCAGTACTGGAAGGTACAGGATGGGACTGTTCCAATTCAGAAATTTGACAACTCATAGCAAGCCACTCAGAGTGCATGACGTGAGCAGGCATCGACACAAGTGATAAGCACGAGTGTTTATATAAATGACGAAATGCTCTTTGTCAAGGTGGGGCGAATAACCTTTAGAAGTTATACAGCTTATAATAGCACAGCCGAGGGGATGTAGGTTCGTAGACCCTTCCAAGAGGAACATAAAAAGGGATATCTCTAGTAGAAACTTACTAGGAATGTAGAGTAGCTTGCTATGAAATAACTTTGAGAGAGTTTAAAGTGATGAGTGATGAGTGTAAGGAAGAATGAGTTGTAAAACTGTTAGATTGAAAGGGTGTCTAGCTCCCTCTTATATACTACATGACTGTTTGTCTATGTTATGGTATATAGAATGTAATAGAATATTATGTAAGAGTTCTAGCCAATAGCGTAAAGAATTCGTATCATAATATATAAGCAATGAGTCATTCTGAGTCATGCTTTGTAAAATATGTGAGTCATGATCAGTATGTTGATCAGTAAGCAAGATAAATATGAGTAATACTAATGAGTCATCATAGAAAATGAAAGAATAGTCTAGAAGTAAGTTCTAGACTGATGACATAAACAATCATGTAATCAAATGAATATGATTGTTTCAACAAGTACTTCCCAGGAGACTTCTCGATCATCCTTTGGGTGGTTAACCAGGCAAGGGCATTGGCTGCAAAGTTGGAGAGTTTGAAGCTCACTTTGAACTCTTTGATGAAATCTGCCCAAGTTTCTAGGCTAGTCTTCCCAGTGTCGATGAATTTAGCGGTATAGGTATCTGCCCAAGTAGCGGCATTTCCAGATTTCATAAAGGAGAGGGCATAGCAGACCTTTCTGTTGTCTGTGTTGTAGATCTCCTTGTTGATAAGCAGGTACCTGGATATCAATCGCAACCAGGGTAGAGCATGTTTATGATTGCCATCGTAGTATTCTGGTGGAAAGATGTGGAGTTTGATGGGTTTGGATATGGTGGAAGAAGGTAATCGGGGTCTAGATACTAAGATGGGGTTCTGAGAGGTGAATATGTTTCCACTAGGGATGTAAGGGGAAGGAGAAGGGGGGGTGGGAGCCCGAGGCAGGACTAGGCTAGATGAGAGCTGGTGGACTAGTTCAGTGTCAAGGGAAAGAGTTTCTTCCTGTTCTTCGTTGGATAGAAAGGGAAGGTCTAGGTCTATCTTGTCCTTGTCACTGGAGCATTGAGGGGGGACATCTGGGGAGTCTGGGACTGAGGTTTCTCCTCTTCAAGAAGGGGTGGACAAAGAGTGCTGATAGGACAAAGTGGTAAAGGGTTTCTAGGGATGGAGGGGTGTTCCACTCCGGTCTTTGGTAGAGTGTTCGAGACGTGATGGTGGGAGCGGTTCACAGCGATGGTGACCACAAAGAACAGCTAGAGCTTTTGTTACAGCTGGCCTGGATAGGGTCGGATGTAGACTTGGAGGGCAAAGGCTAACATAAAGGATTGGCCGAGCAAGCATAACGCTTGGCGAGACCTGAATACTAAGTGTATATATCGAGGAGGAACTCATGAAGAGTCATGTCACTCAAGGACTAAGGACTAAGGACACACCCAAGAGGGCAGAGGATCGAAGGGACTGAGGGACAAAGGGACTCAAAGGTGGGCTGAGAACTGGGTGATATTCCAAGTAGCTCTAGCTTAGGGTTTACAAATGACAAGATGGTCCTTAAGTACTATTGAGATGGAACACGAATCATGCATGACAGATGGATGATGAAGCAAAGGCGTCATCATGAGTCAGAGAATGAATGATGACAAATAGCTGATGAAGCAATGATGTCATGATGAGTCAGAAGATAGGAACAGTGATAGGGATAACTTGGAGAGGGGAATGTTGGATCATCAGCAATGTGAAACAAGATGGAAAATCGCCTGAAATCTATGATACAAGGTGCAGACAAAGTAAAGGTGATCAGCAAAGCAAAAAGAGAGGGAGAAATGACATAGTGTGAACTCTGGAGACAGTCGTAACAATAGGGTTGTCTCCGACTTCCATCTGACTTTGTACCCCTCCTCGGCACCCAGGATCCCGACTTGGGTTGGTGGTTGTGGGTTTGCTCAATTCCAACCTGACATCCAGCAACGACTGCAAACAGCCATAGAAGTGGAACCCAGGATTGACGCTGCAATCATGATTTACATTCATGAACAAAAATACAATACAAGCATCCCCACCCAGACCATCCTGTTTTTCTTCACTCCCAGCTTGGCCCTTCTGCCTTGATTGTGCCAGAGGTGGATGCCATGTCACCTATTGTTATTGGAAATGCGAAATGGCTTGATATCAAGTCAATTGATATCTACGTGTCCCTGCGGGATGAGGATGGTAAATTTCATTTCAAAGAAGGAAATGCATCATGTGCGCGAGGGGTAAGCATTCCATGATATATCAATTCGTGTTCTCATAATGATCTTCAAACATATTTCCTTCTGATTCTGCATTGGCACGAGGCAAATGGGGAGATAGGAGTGCAGGGGTCGAGCACCAAGCCTCAACGAGTGAGGGATCCAGCTCCAAGGTACCCTCGGCTGCGATGAAAGAGTTTCTAGAGGGGGTCCAAGTTGCATATCGAAAAGGGAGCTCGGCAGAGTCATCAGCAAAAAGAGGGCTTCTAAGTGGTTGCCCCTGGACGAGCATGCTTGCTAAAGAACCCTCCTCCTAGAACAAAAGAGAAGTCTGGCAAGAGTGGACTGAGGAGCATGGTGTGGTGGATGTTGGGGGTGATTTGAGAATGCTATGAGCACAGTCTGAGGAGGGTTTCGCTGTGTCTGAGGGTAAGAGAGAGGAGTAGCTAGATCAGGAAAGCAGGTCCAAAGTGGGGACCAGGATGCAGTCTATGAATGTTCGGCTTTGAGAGCAGGGGGGCATGCTTGTCAACAGAGGAGACAAAGGATGGGGTAGAAGACAACCTTGCAAAAAAAAGTTGACTGTGAACAAGCGCAGGCAACAACTCAGTCTAGATTACCCAACTCCCGCTGCAGCGTGTTCAAATCTGCAAAGTGGTTGAAATGAACGCGCAGTCTGACATTCGTTCCGTAACCTGATTGCAGGCTCCATTGGATCCTTATGTAAATTATCATGCACCTTCAATTGTCACCTTGACTTTCTCAGTGATATTGGCCATTGGATAGCTCGTTGGCTAGTTATATACTAGTATGGAGAACTTTAGACATAACTGAGCAGGATTCTCAGCTTAAGATAGTGATCGGTCAAGGAAAGTGCTCATCAGTGCATTGACCCAGGAGTCAAACCGTAGCTGACAGCATATATGAGAGTACCTTGGAAGACAGCATAGAAGACCTAGGATCCGATGTCAAATACATGAGGGTTCACCTTCATCAGAGGTGGCTTGATCGGTAATCAGGTTTGGCTGTTTACTGGCCAAGAGCTTCCAAGTCGATTCTAGAGTGGAAGTTGTGGAAACAAAGTCAACTCATGGTGGAATGTGAGCCTATCAACATCAAGACCTACCTCGGCATGTTCCCTGCCTAAAAGGAAATGGAGTTGTAAATGCTGTGACAAGGCTGGGCCGAACTGAGTCGCTTCAAGCTGTCAGCTAGTCATTGTGTCTGAGATGATTTCGTTGTACAGGAGCGGTAGTCAATTTGACGCTGCCAGTACAGATGCCACAGCCTGAGTACGGTCATCTTACAAGAGGGAACAAGTTGGGAACCATTTCAGAGCAGAATTGCTGTGAACAATGGGTGACAAATGATACATATACACTTTACAGCGGTTTTGGTTATTATTAGTACTTTCTTCAAGTCTCCTGGTTACAGTATGGGCCAGTTTCAATGAGATTGGAAATGGTGTAACACTGGTAGTGACGCTAGATCGTATTGCTGTTCTGCCTTGCTGCACAATGAGAACAAAGTTTCGAGGTGGGTGGGTGGTCTGATCCCAAAGCCGTTATCCAAGCAGAAGCTCTAGCATCAATGTTTAACTTGAAAATGTTCACTCTCAACTTGCCAATGATTACTTGGCTCACCGGGCGGACGACTCATCGCAATCTGTTCAACTGCACCCAGCAAGAATCCGTGGTGGCCATGTTTTGGTGGTACTGTTGTGCGACACTCATGATCATTCATCTCCACAGTTCTCTAGGAGTTGCGGCAAGAAGGGAATCTGTGGAAAAGCCTATGGAACGCTTGCAGGTGGACGTACCAGGAGTAAGTTGCTTCAAATGTCATTCAATTTTTACACCCAGCATTAGAGGCCATATCTGAGTGGACCTGAAGATGGTGTTCAACCCCAAGGAATTGCCTATCATTCTCTCAGAGATGGAGAGGGCAACCAAGTTTTCCACGACAGAGCCGGGGTTAGACCACGTACGGGAGAAGCTGTATCTAGCTTCGAAGTGCTAGATGACTCGGGAAGACATCGCATACTTGTTGTTTGGGATCTTTGATGTCTCCCTCTCAACCACTGATTGTATGTATGTTCATTTCGTGCACGGGAGGGGAATTGGTTGAATGGATGCTGAGACGCATGACTGCAGGAAGGCAACGTAGACTGTTGCACAATACATTGCTTTCATGGATATTGGCTGTGGTGGTCACCGCCGGTGCCACCTCATGATGAATGACCGCTCCTCTCTCAAACACTCTGTCGACCTTAGGAGTAAGTGACATAGTTGTGTCTATTGCTCGCGCGCATGCAACTACTCAAAGTGTCTGTATACATGCGGTGCATCAGATTATGTGGTCTGCTGGCCTTCCCTCCAGAGCCCTTGGTACACTAGCACTCAGTAGTTATCATACTACTGCGAATCTTTTCGAACGGTATTAAGGGCTTCAATTACCTCTATACAAAGCCTCATTGCAGCATTCGAATTAATGCTGATTGCGCACTGAAGTCATTTTATCTCTTCAACTTTGACAAGCAGTTGAGAGAGGTTAGGGTGTGTGAGAAGGAAGGATCAAAATTTTCCAGCAAATTTGGTAAAATGCACTCACAATGCCACTAGAGATTGAAACTCTGAGAGGCTCCAGTTGAAATTGATCAGCTTCCACTGCCACATTGGCACTCTTTGACCTGGCTGCTGCAGAAGAAGACAAGCCCTGTTGCAACCCTGGTCTCTCCTGGGACATGTCACAAAATGCCAGACTTGTGGGGTTGGGGGAAGGTGATTCAAATTGGTTGGCAGAAGTAGAATATGGTTGCTCATGACCTGTGTCACAGTGCGGCAGAAATTGATCAGCAGAAGATTGACTGAGACCATTGACCGGCATAAATCCTGGTTGCACGCACAGAGAAGGCTCGACCTTGTTAGCAGATTTTTGCTTCTCCCTTTCATCAAACTTTGTTTTGACCATTGTGCGATCTTGTGCATCATCAGAGCCATCTGTTTGCTCTTCGGATGCGATCATTTCCCTTTCGACTTGGGGCTGGCTGGCCACTTTGAGATGGCCTCCATAGATCCTTCAAGGGAAACCAGCGGCATGCATGTTGAGAAGCAGAAACCCACTGCTGGCATTACTAGGTCCAGGGACGTGGTCTCTCTATGGGAGACCGCCAGGTGCCATTCCTGCTGCAGTCTATGAACCCAAGATTTTATCAGTAACCGCTAAGCATCCATCAGTAAATAGGAACCCACTGATAACTTGACTGGAGTCAGGCAATGCCACTTCTTGCAGGGAACTACCAGGCACCATACCTGAGTACTTCTTTGGAACTCCTCGAGGGGGATCAACTTTACTTGAGCTTAGAAACAACTGTTGCATTGGATTGAGGTTTTCAGCAGGCTGCATGTCCATTAATTCATCACAACCATTTGACAAATGGCTGGGTTGACACTTTTGCTTTGCACCGGTCCTGGTTGCAGTCTTGCATACACCTTTGAATTCAATGATCTGTTACCTGCCAACTTGGCACGTATGTAAGAGTAAAAACACACCAATGGCTCCAGTAGATACAGAGGCACCCTTTTTTCACACTTCAACTTTGCCTGCCACTTGGAAACCAGGCAGTCTGTGCAGTGAGATTTCAGCACCCAACTGGGCAGCCAAGGATTTCCAGTGTCAGGATCTGTTCCTCCCCACAAAACCTTGTACTTCGAACCAGACTCCTCAACAATCTCGATCATAGGCCAATAACCATCATTATTAGGACCAGAGGTGGAGGAAGAATTGCTCATTGGGGATTAAGTTACTGGTCACATGCACTGGCAAGTGGGCTTACTTATTCCAGAAAGCCTCCACCCTCCTTGGATGATGGGTGGTAATCGATGATCAAGCCTGGTTGCTTATTAACCTATAGGGCTTGACCACTGGGTGGAGCTGTAGTGAAGAATCAAAGATGGCCCATAGAAGAGAAGGGATGAGAAGGGGGCAGAGATCGTGCTTTTGGGGGAGACACCATGGGCCCGTTCCACTGGGTGGAGGGGTAGCAAAGAATCGAAGATGGCCCATAGAAGAGAAGGAATGAGAAAGGGGCGGAGATTGTGCTTTTGGGGGAGACACCATGGGCCCGTTCAAGGGGCTCAAATGGAAATGAAGAGTTGAAGATGCAATTGCGCCCTGTGCATCACTGAATGGCCAGCCTGTTTCCATGGCAATCTACTGCTTGAAGAACATCCTTGTCGATTCCTGGAATGATTACAAAATACCCGCAATATCCATGCCAGTGGGAACAAACTCACAACATAGATATGTAACTCCAATCGTAGCGGCACTTGTGTACCATGTCCCCGACTCTACAATAAACGGCATTGCCAGCTTACTAGGACCTTGCATCTGGAGACCTGAAGGCTACTGTAAAGTTTCAGACTTCAAGAGGAAAGTACAGTACTAGTACTAAGGACCAAAATGCAAGCACGAGCTATGCCAGTGCCACTGTTGCCACCACCGCATACTTGTATGGAACGTGAATGCAGACTATGCATATCTTTTTTTCTTCTTCCCATCTCAGCCACTACCTCCCCCGCCGACTCCCATGCACCTTTTCTCACTCTATATATATCTGATATCTCACCTTGCTCATGATGCATCTCCCCCATAGAGAGTATGGACGTGTGGTCAGGCAGGAGCCAAAGCAGGTGTGCATGTGCACAGTGCGGCATCGGTGGTAGGCCTTGTTCTTTCCTTTCACACCCGTCTGTATCACCCACTCCACTAGCCAACCACCGTCTAATCAACACTTGACCCATCATCCAGCTCCGTGTCATTGACACACACCCACCAACCTCACCACCTCAGCAAATCCAGATCCAGATGACACCGACCTGAACTATGCTCATAGCTTTCTCCAGAATTCCTACTACTTCATATTTGCAAGCCGCGCCAAGCTGGACAACAATACAGACCTACACTGGCTCAAAGTCCATGTTCCCAACTCACTGCCTCCTTCATTCCTTGAATCAGAAATAAATGATACAATTCATTCACAAGGCCCAGATGGTCTTAATGTTGATCTGCAATCTGCAATCTCTCGCATTCGTACATTACCTGGTCTCGCTCGATTCCTTCTCCCCTCTTCCTTCTCAGAACAAGCTGTGTGGTCTTAATGTTGATCTGCAATCTGCAATCTCTTACATTTGTACATTACCCAGTCTTGCTCGATTCCTTCTCCCCTCTTCCTTCTCAAAACTCCACCATGCTTCCAGTGGGGGACCCGTGGTTATTGTGAATGCTAGCCAATATACATGTGATGCACTTGTTGTCTTTTTTGACTGAGATCCGGCTCATATTCCATTGCAAATCACCAAATCCCACATTCAGAACTTATCATTGGAGCTCCAATCTCTGACTGTGGATGCAAAGACAATGAACATCAGCAAACTTTAGAAGTTATACAACTTCTAAATACACAGCCGAGGGAATATAGGTTCTAAGAACCTTCCAAGAAGAATATAAAGGGATATCTCTAGTAGAAACTTACTAGGAATAGAGAGTAGCTTGCTATGAAATAACTTGAGAGAGTTGAAGTAGTTGTGAACAAGTGATGAAACAAGTTGTAAAACTGTTGTATTGAAGGGGCGTTTAGCTCCCTCTTATATACTACATGACTGTTTGTCTATGATATGGTATATAGAATGTAATAGAATATTATGTAAGAGTTCTAACCAATAGCATAAAGAACTCTTATCATGATATATAAGCAATGAGTCATTCTGAGTCATGCTTTGTAAGATATATGAGTCATGATCAGTCAGCTAATCAGTAAGCAAGATAAGTGTGAGTAATACTAATGAGTCATTATAGAAAATGAAAGAATAATCTAGAAGTAAGTTCTAGACTGATAACATAAACAATCATGTAATCAAATGAATATGATTGTTTCAATACTCCTCCTCATTGAGATGATGATCACAATGATTTAGATCTTGGATGGATAATTGGTAAGACCAAGTTGTAAACATCCAAGTCGAAACTTGTCGAAGGTGACATTTTTTGTAAAGATGTCTGCTCGTTGGTCTTGTGTAGGAACATAGAACAATTGAAGTTGTTTATGTTCTTGAACCGCTTTGCAAATATAGTGATATTTAATCACTATATGCTTTGAACATCCTTCTTGAGCAGGGTTTTCAGCAAAGAACATGGCTCCTTGATTATCGCAGTTAAGCGGTAAAGAATTTTTGATCTCATGACCAATCTCTTTAAAAAGATTGCAAATCCAGACTAGTTGTCTTGCAGATTCTGTCATGGCAATATATTCCGCTTCTGTTGAAGATAAGACTACAACTTTCTGATGTCTTGAACACCAGGAAACGATAGCGTCTGCAAGGAAGATGCAATAACCCTTTTAATCTCTGGTAATACACATGCCAAGATATTCTGTAGCATTGCCAAGTATCCTTGATTTCCATCGATCTGTAAAAGTCTTCATGTGACTCCTGTTGCAAACCTCATTCCCAACCTAGCTTTTCTTGCTAGTCTCGCTTTGCTTGCGTCTACCCTCTGACATCCCTCCTTCTAGTCTTCTCCCTTGTCTTCATTGACCGGTACTTATCGACCGATCACGAGACTTGCACGTGATCGTGGGACTTATCATTTTCCCTTATAGTTATATCCGATCGGGCCTTCATCTCCATTGCCTGCCCGATCCATTGCCGATTGATCTCGTATCTTGATAGATCCCGATCGTATCTCGGACTCACTTCATTTATCTATAGATCTGCCACACCTTGCGGTCCCTGGCCTTCTTTCCACCTTCTCACGGTAGGCAGTGCTGCCACATCCCATGCCCCTTGCATGAGGCTGCCACACCACATTTATTGGCTTCTTGTACAGCCTTTATTTATTCTCAATATAGCTATAGTGTACCATAGAGACCGGCCCTAAGCTGGTCCGTGCACATGTAACAGTAGTATATAATATATGGCCAGGAGACGAGACTCCCCAGTCTTGTTCTTCTCGGCGTTGATCCCCTAGCATCCGCTGTGAATTGAGCCTCACTCACTTCACCCTCATACTCGAGTTACATAGTCAACGCGCAGTAACCCATAAACCCACAGAACAACACATAGGCAAGTACCATAGACTTGCACCCCCTTTACTCACTTCTTTGCCTCCATCTCGAGGCTCGCCGCATAGCGTCGTTCTCAACTCCCGATGAGTTTAAGGTTTGAACCCATAAAAAGAGCATCATCAACGTAAACTACGAAGATGATCTTATCTTTGGCTATATACTTAATGTAGACTCCAGGATCTGAAGTTGTACGTTTGAATCCCATTTTTTGTAGGGATCTGTGTAGAGCTTTGTTTCATTTTATGGCTGCTTGTTTGAGTCCATAAATTGATTTCCTTAGATGAAAAACTTTGTTTTCTTTGCCTTTTTCAATAAAACCTTCTGGTTGAACCATATATAGCTTCTCGTTGTCATCAAGTTCTCCAAAGAGAAAAGCTGTCTTGACATCCAGTGCTTTTATCTTCCAGTCTTCTAGGGCTGCTAAGGCTAGAAGTAGCCCTATGGTTTCGAACCGTGCAATGGGGGAAAAGGTTTCTTCAAAATCTATTCTGTAGATTTGAGTAAAGCCTTTTGCAACAAATCGAGCTTTCTTGCGACCGTCACTCTTTGTCACATATACCCATCTCCCTGTGATAGGTTTATGACCTGGAGGTAGATCTGCGAGTTCCCAAACATCTCAGTCATAGAGGGATTCCATTTCTTCTTCCATAGCTTTTTTCCATTCCTTTTGATCTGCTGATGTCATCTTGTTGACGTCTCAGTAATGTACCGGTGTTTTATCAACTGCTATCATTGCAGCAATAAAATGCTGGTGAATCCATTTAGTACTGAATGCTTGTGCTAATGGTTCATCATCATAAAGATCATTCATATCATCGTCTCTAAAAATAGTAGGGACGGTATCTTCCAGAATTGGAGTTAAATCCATACTGGGAGTCATTGGAGATAATGGAGATAACTCCTCCTGAATTGTTTCCATAGGAGTTTCATGTCGAGATAAAGAAGTCTTGATTTCCAATGGAGTCTTGTCTCCATACATGTTGTCTGGTAAAATACAACATGTGGGAACACAAGAAGATCTTTGGGAACGAGTCCATGGTTCTTCTCCTATGACCTGAGTCAGGTGATGCTGATGAGGTAGAGTTTGATATTCAGGAATTGTTTCATCTGGTAATCGTCTAGGTGCAAACCATGGTGGATAAGGGTAAGAGGGATTCTTATTATAGAATCTTTCAAGATTACAATCTTCTCGTTCGTCATTTGGTGTGTCTCTGGTATCTCAAGAAGAGGAGGAAGAGAGTTGATGAGCTAGGGTTTTTGTAGACAGAAGACCAGACTTTTGTATATTAACTTCCTTCGAGATATGAGGGAGAAGATTATCAACAGTGAAGTCGGCTTCATCTACTGTTTGGATGGCATGAGAGATCATACCATCAAAACAGGAGAAAAGGTGGGATAGAAGAATCATTGCCTTAAAAGTAGGCGGGATGATAAGTCCAGCAGCGTCCAGCTATGTAAACTGAGAGGTGATGGTAGAAAGTCCTTCAGAGAACTTGTTGAGCTTGACTCTGATGCAAAGCAGGTTGGAAAAGAGCATGAATTGTCTAGGGATGCCTTTCTTTCTGTAGAGGGACTTGAGGTTTAACCAAAAGACTCGGGAAACAGTGGGATTTGTTACTGTGCCGTCAGCAATGTAATCCCAAATGATCTGTGTTTGCAGTTTGTAGGAGACAGTTACTGATAGGAAACCTAGGATTTTTGCATCTATCACAATCCATCAGGCTGTGGTATCAGCATCTATCTGTGTGGCATGTAACATTTCTCCTGTGACAATTTTCCAACCACCAAGCATTTGGAACGGACCACAAATAGCGGTTGCCCATTGCTGATAGTTAGAAGCACCTTGGAGTTGAGGAACACGAGAGATATGGTCATGAGAGGTAACAAAGTCTTGGACAAGAGCGGTAGCCATTGATGATGATTTAGAAAGATACTGTAGGATCTGTAAGAAAGGATCAAAGAGATCAGCATCTAGTGGAATTGAAAGATAATAAGAAGCAAAGAAATTGAGATGCAGATATTCTTTGTCATCTAGTGGAATAGACACATTTTTAGGCGTGTTTGTTCCTAAACTCAGAGATGGTAAATCCCTTTCCGTTTCTTTATCTCCAATGCCCTGGATCTGAGATCCACCCTCTGAATACTCAGGGTATTCTGTTTTATCCGTGGTATTTCCAGCTTCTTTTTCACGTGCCATTTCCATACAACCCTTTCTTCTTTGTATGCGTCTCTCCAGCCATAGTTTCCGTCTTTCTTGTCTTGATAGTTTCCCATACTTGGATTTGAAATTCTGTTCATTTTCCCATTTGAGTTCTCGATCTAGTTTCCAGTCATTTGAATCATTATGACGTCAATACCAAAGGACAGCTGGAATCAGAGATTCAGTATTTGGTTCTGGGAATTCTAGAACGTTTTCTTTGAGGCATTTGAAGTTAAACATAGGGAAATAGTGTGGATTTACAATTTTCAGGAAAGTATCATCTCACTCTCCATTTTCTAAGGTATGAGTGGAAAACCAAAAAAGTTCACAAGAAGTGAAGGGAAAAAGACATAGATGGAGGAAAATTTCAAAGAAATTATTGTACATAAGAACTGGCT
>JBBPOS010000642.1:0-14273 GCA_038091575.1 Leccinum subgranulosum
CAACGTCGTCCGCGAGCGGGTCGACGCACAAATCTGAGCGACCCTCTAAGGCAAGTGGGAATGCCAAGCCCCGACGACGATCTCCCATATATACCTCCTCTGAAGACGAAGGCGAGATTCCGCAGCCTCGAAAACGCCCATCCCCGCCCCCCGTTTCAGATCGGTCCAACTCATCGGACCAACCTGCGCCGGAGAGGACACAACGCCATCACCGTACACCACGCGCAGTGTACGCACCAGCGAACGACCCCGCTGCCCTCCGCGCGCTGTATCAATCCCAATACTCGGATTATATAGGGACGTTTAGCAAGATCGTAGCGCAAAAGCGCAAGATCCAGGCGATGTTGAACGATTCGGACGCCGAGGTAGACGTGATGGACCAGGACGATTTGACAAAGCTCAGCATGGAACACAAGTCGCTGAAGAAGGGACTGGAGGATATCCAGGAGATGTACAACAAGGGAACGATAACTGTCTCTGCCGCGCGCGGTGGGAGTGGATCCACGTCGGACTAGAACGACGGTCGGTAGATCTTTCTTTTTTAGAGTATTTTGCTCCGATGTTTTCGGACATGCTCTTTATTTTTATTTTTTTCTTTCCACCTATAATGTTTGCAACGAATATGCATTCATCCTGACAGCTCTCCCTCATCACTACATAGTGTAGCTGCTCTTGTTCTTGCATCACGCACACAAATACCAATGTATTGCAATCAATTGAAAGTACACCCTTTGAAACCAAACAAAATAATATGGTACACCCAAGGGTACACCTGAAAGCTTACTGCCATCCGCCACTGGTAGCCATGTCGTCTCAGACGTGTGTATTGTTCCAAAGGGACCTCACCACAAAGTCCGTTGGATCGGGGTTCTGCACCGAGGACAACTTTGCATTCTGAATGAATTGCACTACGGTGAAGAGAGTCAAGTTAGATAGAATCCTTGCCCCAGCGTAGCAGGCAAAACTACCGCGAGGGAGTACTCACCCGTACGATCGATACCGGGAATCAAGTAAAACCCGTTCGATGGTCGTCCTGTTGTCGTATCTACGAAATAACCAATTGTGCCGTGTGGGTGGTCGAGCCAAGTCCACACCCCGACCCCACCTTGGGCCGAGAGCGTGAATGTATAATCATCGCCTACATTCGCCACGATCTCAGGATCAACAAGATTGGCCTGCGCGAGCGAGACTGGCGTGAACTGGCGGTGTTGGCGTAGTCAACATCATATCACCCCATTTGAGCAGACAACACGACACTTACATACGACTCGCTTGTCACCGTCTCCTCGTCAACTTGGGCTGTCAGGTTCATCAATAACCAAACATCAGAAGCGTTGTGTCCAACAGGCAGAATAGTCCTAAGCTCAGTCCCTTCATATACAAGCGAGTTGTTGAGGGAAGGAACCGAGAACGACGTCGTCGAGGTATTCAACACACGCCCGCGCCAATCATACCAAGTCAACTGCGCCATCCCATCCACGCTCTCCCATCGGTCCGAAGTCGCCAGCACCGTCAGCCCCTCGTTTTCGGGCATCCAGAATGGTTGTATGATCACTGGCGCATATACCCTCGCCAACGCGTGATTGAGGACTTTCCATCTGCCAGAATGTTCGATCGCCGCCCAGCTGATGCCTTGCCAGATATCATTGAGTTGCCAGACGAGACTTCCGAGGTTGTTCTCCCCCATACCAGCACCGCGTCTGTACCAAGCGATTTCGGAGATCATCATCATAGATTGAAAGACCTGTGTGCTCCAGCACCATTGGGCAAACGTCTGGTTGGCGTCCGAAGTACCTGGAGTCGGAAGCCAGGACTCGACGGCGCTCGTCATCTGATACTGCCCTTGACCCGCGTTGGGGTTCGACCAGGTGAGATTACCAGCCTGGGGATGGTGGTCACGGGACATAACAACGGTGGAGTTGAACGCAAAGTCCTCTGGATCCTCGAGGACATCTTGCCAGGTGTAGATCGATGGCATGGAATGGAAACTGCCCGGAACTCGTCAAACGACACGGATGTCACAGAAGTGAACGGGCTTATCCAAACTCGTTCACAAACCTAGGGATGTCAGGTAAGATAAAATTAGCAATCAAACAGAAGTTGGAAACTCACCGAGAGACAGGGTATGTACTCAGATTGAATGCTTGGGTTGCATCGTAATTGTAATACTCTGATGGGTGTTTTGAGTGCAACTTGGGGGATATTCAAATCTCATGGAATCATACCAGTATTTCCGTAGATGTATCCTGGTGTTCCACTGGCTGTAAGCCTCACAACATAAGGATCCAAGCTCAGAACACCGGTCGTAACGGAAAAATCCACGTAGGACACCTGCACGTGTAGCGTGTTTAGTTCAAAATCGAAGAAACGGCAAACGAACTCACAGAGTGAGTCTCCGAGAGGGCTAAGTCGTGCAGATAATCCTGGACCAGATAGACGAACTAGAAACAGTCTTCAGAAATGGCATAGCTTAAGCCAACATCTTGAATCGTATTCCTCACCTCGTCGAAATAATGCGTAGCATTCGTTAAGCGTTCATTGACCATCAGGGTGGCAATGATCTCAAGCTCATTCCCTCCCGCCCATTGTATATTGCTTGGGTGCCTGTTGACTCTGCGAACATTCTCTCTCACCTCGGGCTCTGCCGACTCGTGGAACCAGGTATTGTTGGGATACAAACTATCAGAGAAGGCGAACTCAGACCAGGCAAGTATCCCTAGCTCGTCGCACACTGAATAGAAATCGTACAGGCCGCCGTCGGTCGCTGTATCCGATGGTTGGTAGATTCCACCTCCCCAAACACGAAGCTAAAGTGACCATCAGTCAAAATGGCATTGAACAGTCCAATTACACTTGCCATGTTCTGACCACTTTTAACGGCACTCTCCACCAACCAACGAACAGAGTCCGCGTTAATCCGAGCGTAAAATGGATCGAAAGGAACGACGCTGCTCCCCTTGCTATAAAACGCCTTCCCGTTGACTTCGAAGTGCCACTGGTCCCCCGGTGTGATGCCCCGCGATGTAATCTCCTCTTCTGAATAAGCAGTTTGCATGAGTTGGATTGTACGGAACCCAGTGGTGACCTTCTGCATGATACACTCATCGCAAAGCACTGCCCCGTGACCACCTCCCGTGGGGTCCAGAGCAATGGTCAAGTCATACAACTTGGGTGTGCCCAGGTTAAATGGATACCACCGTTCGGGGACCCCGTCTGGAATGGACCAATTGACGCTCATGTAGGTCGTCGTTTCCGTCCCCAATGGAATTGGATCCAGTAGAATGGGTTGCGAGGTGATACCGAGTTCGGGGATCAACAATGTTACAGTCGGGGCAATGTAGGATTTGATAGAGCGAATTCCAAACGTGACATTGAGAACCCAGTCTGCGGATTGGTCGATGAGCGACATGTTTTGACCATATTTGTAAATGTCGACCGAGGTCTCCTCCAACAAAATCACACTCTTGGCAACTGGATACGTTGGGTCGTCGAGTGAATCCAACAAAGTGGCAGACTCGGATAGAGTGACGAGAAAGGCGGGCTTATAGACTCCGCTGGTCATGAAAGCAGGAGCCTAGAAATGTGATTAGCTTGGTGACGAAGAAGAAAACGAGCAATTCACAAAATCCCAACCAAAGTCAGTAGCGGTCTTCCGAATCCATTGATAGTTGGGGTATTCATGCTGGTGGTGGTTGAGCTAAGGCAAGATAGTAACAATAACGTATATGTGGCTCACAATAACTTCGTAGAACACCAGATTCTCGGGTAGTGGTTCTGCATCTGGTCTCGCCGTGACATTTAAACCATAGTACCAAGCGCTCTCGAGGGCAATCGTCAGATTGTTATCATTTCCAACTGTAGATCCAAGGTAACCAGACACGTCGTAGATATACCTCCGGTATTGATTGTTTACCCAGCCGACTGGGTGACCAGCCAAAGTCTACACGTCCGAACAGTTAGATGACAACGAAACATGTCCGAGTCACAACAAGAAACCACAAACTATATTGGCAATCGTGTCAATGCCGTAGAATACGAGGAGCGTTCTATCCGAGTTGACATTTTCGTAGTGTTGCTCCAACGGGGTCAAGTCGGCGGTGTATGTCCAGTTGTCGTTCGCAATCCATCGTTGGGTGTATTCTTCACTGGTATGAGCATCAAGCGACATCTGAAATCCTGTCCAACCTCACCGTTGATACCCAAGAGAGGGTCATTTATGATGCCCGCTTTAACGAGGTCGATGTGAACTTGGGAGGGTAGAGAGCCTGGGACAACAACAGAACCGTTCTGGTTTCGGAGGTCCAACTCAGATCAGACAGACTGAAGACATGGGCGAGAGCCAATAATGGGAGGCAGGACAACCCGATGAGTGTTTTTCCTGCGTGGCGCATGGTGGGGATTCGGCGTTACTGGTACCCATCATTGGGGGCCATCAAACAAGGTATTAATACTGTACGGAAGGAGTGTAGTTTTGTTGAACTTCGCCAGGCGATTTTATTCGGAACACTAATCGTGCCAGGACATACAATCTACCCCCATTAGTAAGTCAGCGCGACTAGGACGGATCGGGAGGTGGACTTACTTAAGTACGTGAGGATGATGTGACAGTTGTCAAGAGGGATGCAGAGCCAGTGAAAGATAACTAAACAGGAAGACACCACTGTATCGTTGCAGGTTGTAAATGTGGACTCATCTGCGAGGTGTTCCCATCCACAGGTGAAAAGACGAGTAAGACCCAAACTCTTTTGACTTCGGCAGCGGCAGTCACACATGGTCACACCACCAGAAAGGCACATGTTACGCGGCAACCGTGACGATTCAGCGTGTTTTTACACCTTCCTCGTTTCTGCTTCGTTTGAACCCGTTAGGGTTCGCGAACCTTCAGAATACATAGTAGATCTAATGTAGCGGTTTGGATGATGAGAAATGTGTGCATAATTGTGTATTCTATGGATGTGCCGAACCAGCATGACTGCCGAAGTCACTGTATGGGATAGTAAGTGCCGGCGGGGTACCCGAAAGAGTCCTTCCTACCCGATTAACCTGTGGGTATCGGCGCCTGCACCTTCCTTTCGCCTGCACCGCCACTGTCTACGAGCAGGAAGCTTCCCTCCTCCCCTAAACGGCGCCTCAGATGGGCAGCGGTACTATCTTGCTCCCTTATCTGCCCCTACTCATATTGCAGACCGTCACCCTCTATGGCCGGTTGCCCGACCCCAATCCTCGGAGAGGGGTGTCAGGCGGACCGCCCGAGTGTCTTCTTCTCGCACACAGACCTAGCTCTAGGGTCGCGCTTCGCGCTTCCCTAGACAACCCAGCTCTCTCATAAATTGTAACTTCTCTTCTCAGCAGCTTCTCTTAATAGCCAGCAAGGTCTCCTGTCGCCAAAGGCGACCATAATAGGCCACTCGTACATGGCCCAGGGACTGTCTTCCTACTTCAGTTGCTGTCAAGGAGATCCAGCTTACTGGTGTATTCACCAAAAGCCGGGCCCGGGATTTCGTTGTTTTGGGCAACCGAAAACTTTTTTTTTCACTTGTTTCAGCAAAGCTTTGGGCTTCAAAGCATCTCACACACGCGTACTGGACCCGTCGTCCCCAACTTGTAGAATTTGCATGCGGATCAACATTAATGGAGGTGTGGTCTATGTATTTTGAAGTACTGTATATAAGTATATACTGTAGTTGGCTCCTGCATAAGGATCTGCCCACGGGAGACTAGGACAGATTCTAGAACTGAACCTTACCCGATAATAACCTTTGGGAGAAATGTTATCTTGAGAATGGCGTAGTAGCACAAGATTCGTGTGAATTGTCTTCTCCGCTCCATAGTACCGTCATGTTCAAGCACAGTGTACTCCTTCGACATACGACTCGTGGAATTCTCCATCCAACAGTCGACCGCTACAGCGCCATTCGCCTCTTCTTCACCCGCCAGCCACATCCTACTCAAACCCGCTCAGTCGCTTTCGCACCGCGAAGCCATACCATCACCAACTTTCTTCCTCGCCGTCATACATTAACCGTTCGTTTCAACCACTCGGATGCCAAACAAAAAATACCCTCTCCGACTCCCACCACCCCGTCAGACAGGCCTCCTGACCACATCGAACAAAAGCAAACAATTTCACACTCCCATTTACCCCCTTTGAATCTAGACAACTACCCTCGTCTGTATCGTCGCTTAGCCCTCTCCCTCTCCCATCTACACCGACCTACAAGAGATGATTTTCTCAAGGTTGCCAACGGCTTTTGGCAACGCCTCCGTATACGCTTCAAGTGGTTTACGATTAGGTCGTTCCGCAAATTCAATGCCGACGATATATCCGCGTTTATCACGTGGTTCCTAATGAGCCAAACACTTTGGATATTGGTTGGAACGTAAGAGTAGCCGTCTCCGTACTTTCTCTGACCTAATGTTATCCTCTCCAAGGACCACTTTTTTTTCTGTCGTGTTTGCTGTGGCCAATAGTCTGAGATTGCAAGGTCAGTTTATTGTATATGGAGTCTCAAGTGCTGATGCCCTTCCCTCAAGAATCCGTCGCCAAGGCCATCAGCAACTATTTGACCAGTGAAACAGGCGTTACGGTCATTTTCGAATCAGCTATCGTACCCAAGTGGAAAGACTCTCGCCTCTCATTCAAGAATGTATACATATCACGCAGACCACATACTACTGATTCTGCCCGAAAGAACAAAAGCTGTCTTGGACATAGGGCAGCTGTTGCATACGACGTGGCCAACCATCCGGCATACAACTATTCCGCGGAAGAAGACGAGGAAGTCACGCAAAGTCATGCAGATGACGACGTTAATTATTCCATGTTCGATCTGACCATCGACTCTATCGACGTCACTCTTTCTGTGAAGCGCTGGTTAGATGGAAAGGGTCTCGTCGAAGACGCTGTCGTCAAGGGTGTGCGCGGTGTATTGGGTGAGTCGCGGCTACCCAAGATTGTTTGCCGGGACTCAATGTTAATGCTCTCTATCTTTTAGATCGACGTTCTGTTTTCTGGGATCCCGACAATCCTTTGGATCCTGCCTCCTTCCGAAGCGTCGCTCGTCCTAGTGATTTCGAATTGGATTCGCTCCAACTAGAAGACGTTCTGATTACGGTGTACCAGCCAGGCAACTTTCGTCCTTACACTGCTTCCATCTTCCGAGCCGATATACGGACTCTGCGCAAGCAATGGTTATTTTATGATTTCTTGTGTGCGGAGAATGTCGTAGGACAGTTCGACAATTGCCTATTCAGTCTGCATAAACCTCAGAGTATTGGGAGAACTACGGAACAGGATATTCATGACGGAAAGTGGTCGCGAATGGTGAGCATAAGGAATGATGACGCTAACAAATGATGCTGAAGATTTCTCTTAGACCAGGATTCGTATCGATGGAGTAAATATTGATCACATGCAAAACTCGACTACCGATCCTACTGGACCTCTCTCTTGGATTACATCAGGCAAGGTCGACGCAGTCCTCGACATCAAATTCCCTCGCGATCCCGAGGATGAGTACCCGTTCAACGCTCTCTTGGGGGAACTGGCGGACGCTATATCAACGGCAGCATCGGCGTCACTCAATATAGATCGTATACCTGGCCAGAGAGAGCTTGCAAAGCCACCACTAGTTGCTCCATCTAGTGATGTGATAGAAGAAGAATCCGACAAGCCACGGGTAGTTATCGATATAGACTTGCGTTTCAGAGACCTGAAAGCTGCCATTCCTCTCTTTACTCAAAACCTATCACACGTCAATAATGCTCTAATAAGGCCCATTGTGGCATTCATGAAGTGCGCGAGCGATGCCAATATCCGCACGAGATTCAAATCTGACCATTCCACAGCGCACACCATACCCTTGTGCCCATCCATTGCAGAGTAGTCAAGGATGTGAATGATTTTGACGGGGCATGGACTGTGAGTGATCGGTCGTCGGGATCAACTTGTCATGTTGCTGATGCATATTCTTTTACAGATGTGGGAAAGTAGGTCACGCTCGAATTTTGTGCTATGTTCCACCAGCTCACCAACGTAATCTTCTTAGCTGGATTGATGGACGAAATATCACAAAAGGTGAGGTTGTGTTCAGATAAAACTCATCAGCAAAGGATTGATCCGCTTTGTAACAGGTTTACGATGCTCTTGCACACCACGTTTCACAGGTCAATATGAATCGACGAGTCAAGGTGGTCGGGGTGTGGAGCCTGCAAATGACTGCCAGTGCGATACTGTCTGCACTGAGAAATATCGTCGATCCCATGGCCTCCCGGCTTAGAGAGGTCTACTACGTAGACGGCATCCCGTACGATGCTCTCCTTTTCGGTCCATAGCAGTTTAATTTTTACCGCTGCGTCTCGCCACCATGCCAATAGGTGGAGGCGATAAATTTATTGTATCCATAGAACGATCTTGACATTGTCATGATCGGACGTTGGACCGGGGACGGTATGGTAGAACTTTTTGTAAATGTACACCTATCTTCTCCACAACTCCAATCCAGCATGCCGGTCTCAACTGACGGGACCTGGGCACGCGGTCGTCGAACTCCAATGATATCATCCTGGTATCGACGGTTTGTCATCCCGTGACCACAAACCTCATATAGGTCTAGTCACCAGACTACATGCCGGTGATGAAAAATATAAGTATATGATGACAGTTGCTGAATCAGTGCTACAGGACGGCCCATCGGAACGTTTCCTCACCCTCACAAGACCCCTCAAGTCACTTCATGATGAAGGCTGACAGTGACACTTTCCGAGGAAATCCCCAAAATGCCGGAAGTCAATAACATGAGCGTGGTCGGGTGATTCGATGTTCCTCCCCCAAAGCGGTAGGAGTAACATTTCTAGCCGCCCTCGATCATGTTCTCAACAAGCCGCGAGCTTCTGCACCTTTCCCCTTACGACCAAGAAACCGCTGACCAGGCCTACAACGAGCACCGCCGCGAGGAGCCTGGGCCAACGGGTTGCGTTCTGTCTGCCGGTCATTGCATCCGGCCCGGATCGGCGGTATGGCGGAGATGTGATTCCGCGGTCCGCGGGGCGTCCGAGTCCCCAATAGTACGGTCCAGCTTCTGCCAGTGGGTCGCCGGCGTTCCGACGCCTTCTTGCGCTATGCATTTTCTCGACCATATTGCCCCTGGCTCAGTCCCGCTGGTGAAATGATCTCCATGGGTTGCCCCGGGCGGATCCGGCAAAAGGTGCTAGTAGTGAGATCTTGAGACGCCGGAGACGGGCGGCTGCACCGGCACGCTCGCTGTCAATTAGTACACAGTGGGGGGTTGATATGGTAGCGCAGACGAAACACTGTTCTCCACATATATCCCCAGACGTGACACAAGACGCCTACGGTCTGAGCTCATGTGCCAATGGTAAATGTCATCAAGTATGTAATGGAGCAATACGTGATCCGAAGCGCCGGACTTCTTTCAGTCACTGGCAGGTTTCAAATTCCATCATGCCATCCGGCTCCGAGCGACGGAACATCGCTATAAATGCCTCCACGGCATTCTGTTCTCACCGTGCTACCGCGAGTTCGTCATCTCTTAGTCCTCTCCTGAACTCGAACGACTGGGAAGACACTGGTTCTCCCGAAGCGACTCGGAACATGACGGATACCAAACACAGCGAAGATAGGCTAGGCTCACGCGAGGAGCTGTCCGAGCTCAACCTCGCCGAATCAGAAGGTCGCGTGGGGTTTATGGGGCTGTTTGAGAACTTGCATATGTAAGGCCTCGTCATTTCACTCAGACGAGTCTGGGTTCTTGACCTGCGTTTTACCGCTTCTGGCAGATTAGGCATAACGTGCTTTGCAACGTTGGGTGGTTTTGTCAGTGTTTTTTCTTCTTCTCTTACTTGTGTACCGAGGAGGTTGACGATCGTTCGTTTTGGTGTATCAGCTCTTTGGTTATGATCAGGTACGATCTATCAGCAATGCGTCCGGTTGGCGTTGAACTGATCGTGTTCCTGGATTGGATTTGCAGGGCGTCGTCAGCAATGTGCTCGCTATTGAGTCGTTTGGTGCTGCGTTTCCAGGCATATACATGAGTTCAAGCCTCAAGGTAAGTGGAGTGCTGCGCGTCCATTCCGTCGGTTGCATATGTTGATTCTTGTCTTCAAGGGATGGTTCGTTTCAACGTTGTTGCTGAGTTCGTCGTTTTCGGAAGCGTGCCTGCATAGTGTGGAATCTGACTGCCTCAATTAGCTGCCTGGTTCGGTTCCCTCGTCAATGGCCCTATTTGCGACAAGGTTTGATTCCGTATCGCATTCCCGCGCGAATGAAAGGTTAAAATCGTTTGTAGATTGGGCGGAAACGAAACATCATGTTCAATGTGGTATTATTTCTTCTCGGAAGTGCGCTCCAGACGGGTGCAACTTCTCAAAGTAACTATGATTCATCCTAATCTCCTTCGTCCCCATTCACTTTTTTTCTTTCTTTCAGACTACCTCTTTGGTGGTCGTGCAGTCGCCGGCTTGTCAGTTGGCGCACTGACGCACGTCATCCCCATGTACCTGGCTGAAATTTCCAGCGCAAATGTCCGAGGATCGTTGGTTTCTTTGCAGCAACTCGCTATTACGGTCGGCGTAAGTCTAAGAATTATCTCCTCGTATCCCTTGGGAGATCTGATCACTTGTTTTATAGATCCTCGTGAGCTGTATGTTTTCCAAACGGAAGCGCGAAGTAGTGGGTTGAGACTCTGACGCGCGATCCTTTCAGATTGGCTTGCGTATGGGACATCGCATATCGGCGGGACCCGATGTGCACCAGGGGTTGCATACACGGGTCCGCTTTTGAACGGAAGTCCTACATTCAATCCGTACACAGACATTCCAGCAGGCGGCTGCACCGGTCAAACACAGGCGTCATGGAGGGTTCCAATTGGTTTTCAGATGTTCCCCGCCCTGGTTGGTGTTGAATTTGTCCGGGGGTTGTCATTGTCGTTGACCCCATTCTCAAAAGTGCCTTGGCATTGGCATGGCATTCATGCCCTATTCGCCGCGTTGGCTGATGGAACAAGGGCGCGAAGATGAAGCACTCTCGACCTTATCCAAGTTGCGACGCAGACCATCAGATCATGTCCTGGTGCGCTACGAATTCCTGGAAATCAAAGCCGAGATTCGTTACTCTCGAGAGGCGATCGAACTTGCCCACCCGAATGCAGGCCCGTTTAGACGGTTCATCAACAATTACATTGCGTTGGTAGCAACGTGGCCAAAGTTCAAGCGGTTGGCAATGGGATGCTTGACGATGTTCTATCAACAGTTTATGGTGCGTTTTTGTTTACAAACGAGGAGCCCGGTTATGCTGATTGATGTGATCAATCTAGGGTTGTAATGTATGTAGATCAGTTTGTCCGTACAATGTGTCTTGTCTAACGGAGTTCTAGGCTATCATCTATTATGCTCCGACGAGTATGTCATGTCATGACATTATTCATTCTTCGGGCTCACTTTCAACTCCACAGTTTTTGGTCAGCTGGGCTTGAACCCGAACACAACCTCTTTGCTGGCTACTGGAGTGTACGGAATAGTGAACGTGAGTTGTCTCTCCAGCTGGGTTTACACCTCTTTGTTACAGCCATGTTCTTAGATGTTGTCCACTCTCCCAGCTGTTATCCTGTTGGACAGCGTCGGTCGACGTCCTTTGCTTATGTGCGGCGCTATCGGATGCTGCGTTTCGCTCATCATTGTCGGGTCGTTGATTGCTGCATTTGGTCATGACTGGCCATCACATGTTACTGCAGGGCATGCAGCCATAGGTACGTCGTGTCTCGACGATACATTGAAACTCAATACAAATGTTTTCGCGATCCAGCGTTCGTATTCATCTACGACGTAAATTTCTCGTATTCATGGGCTCCGATTGGTTGGGGTATGTAATTTTTATTGTGACGCCCGACGGGGCTGCTCATACTTTTTATTAATTTCGGCGGGGAAAACAGTCATTCCAAGTGAAATATTCCCTTTGCATCTGAGGTCGACCGGTATCTCGATCACTACCTCCACCACGTGGATGTCCAACTTGTATGTTCTCTCGACGCACGTACAATTTACTGCCTGACTGACATTCTGAACAGTATCATCGGCTTGGTCTCCCCCACGATGCTGACCCAAATTCCCAATGGAGGAACTTACTTTTTCTTTGCAGCATTCTCCATCTTGGCTTTCCTGACGACGTGTAAGTCGGACTTGAGTCATATATGTTTGGGATTTTTAGAGCAGCTCACAAACCATTCTCCCCGCTGCAGTGCTGTTCTATCCAGAAACCAAGGGAAGGGTAAGTGTCGACAGACGTTCCCGGTTGTTGACGTCGCTGACGTGAGCCGGGTGTGAAGACGTTGGAAGAGATGGACGCGGCGTTTGGCGACAACGCGTCGGAGAAGGAACGTGAACATATGGAAAAGATCTGTCGCGAGCTCGGATTGCCCGCCAAGGCGTTGATGTCGGCGTAAGAAGGTGGAAGAGTGGTCTAGTATGACCAATGACGGTGCCCGAACCCGATGGGTTCGGAGGCCATGCACCTTGGAGCTTGAAATGATTGAAAACGAGGACTTGTAGTATATCGGAATACCTGCTGATACCTTGTATGTATTGATGTTGCCCGCGGATCAAAAGATCTGTCTCAGAGTGAATGCCGTTGACATCCGATGTCATGTTCCGCCTTCTCTCAAGTGGTACTAAGGCTCAGCTAGTCTCGTCCCAAGATGCTGGAGACAGCTGTCTTGAAGCTGGGTTTCACAGTATAGTTGACTAGCTTTGACTCGGGTCCCCTTGGGGGCTAGCCTGCAGGATTCCGTATCACAACATAGGGGATCTCCCTCCGCGTGGTGCCACTCACTTGCCAGATCCGTGTCACTGGCAAGTCACTGCCACACGGACAACAAGCGAGCAACAGCTTCCTCTTTCGCCGCAACACTATCTTTCGGTACCAGGATGCTTCAGTTATTGATCTTGTTTCAGGTCTGTGCTGTCACCCCGCTCTCTCTCACATCATACTAGACTCTCGACCACACGGAAGCGACAACGACGAGGAGACAACGTCGTCACCTGACATGGAAAGTGCTCAAGTGATCAACGACGCTAAACCGTGCACCACCGAAGCGACGAAGTACGAGGTGGGAAAAGCAGATACTGTACCACATTGCATCTGGGACACGAGAGGCTTCAATTGAAAGACATCTTGCTCGCTCGGATGGGCTGCTCTCCCCCTCTCCCTTGCCCACACGGACTCGGAAGCGACAAGGACGATGACAAGGACGGTGAGATGACGAGACGACGAGACGAGGACAGCCTAGGAAATCGCACGGGTGGGTATATGAGCGTTGACCCGTGGCGGGTTCACTCGCGGGTCCAGCGTGACGCGACGACGACGACTCACGCACTCTCACCAGCCTCAAGGCCTCACCGGCCCCGCGACGTCAACAACAACGACAGCACGCACACCCTCATGCACAACGCCGACGACATGCACACACCGCACGTACCCTCACTTAACGTCGACGACAACGACATGCGCTCCCTCACGCGTGCGTACGCTCACCCGACGATGGCTCGACGACGACGAGACGACGCGACGATGCAACGCATGGTGGGGTCGACATGAGGTCGAGGACGAGGAAGACGGACGGTGACGACGACGTGCGTTCCCGCTTTTCTCACTTTCCCCCACTCCCTCACTCACTTCCTCAAGGCTCACCGCTATTTCCCGCAGCGCCACCTCGCATCGTGAGGACGCGAGGACAGCGCATGTCCACCCCGCGACGCGACGACACAATGACGCGGCGTGCTGCTAGCCACCGCGCCATGACGACGACTCGGACAACGACGCACGGCGACGCGACACGGCGAGGTGATAATGACGACGCGACATTGACGACACGACGTGATGGCAGCGCCACGCCACGACGTCGTGACGACACAGTCATGCACTCAGGATGGCACGCACGTCACGGGCGTCGGGCATGCGGGTCTGCAGATGGCTGACCCGTACTTGTGCCTGTGCGGAACCCTAGGACTACTAGGACAACCAAGACAACGAGATGACGATGACGATGACAAGGATGAGACAACTGATAACTGACGAAGACAATGAGACGACGTCCCGGTCGTCGTCGTCGTCCTTATCCACCATATATTCATCCCCAACTCCCCATCCTGTCTCTGTCTCTGTTCTCCCCCCTCTTGGCCCCCAGCGTGCGGAAGCGACCACATAACGTGCACGATCGTGCGTGTTGTGCAGTCGCTCCTGCATGCTGCACTTTATGTGG